>JAODAL010003945.1:0-164730 GCA_025379985.1 Phyllomedusa bahiana | reverse complement strand
AAATTGGGTGAAGTGCCTCTTTTCTGACATGTAGCCATAAGTTTTTACAGACTTGTCTGTGAAACAAAGGCTGATCACCAGTTGAGTCTTGGATGTAAAGAAGTCAAGCAACCTCAGATCTATGAACAGAAATACGTTCCACCTAAAGATTTGATGAACCCTGATCCACAGAGTGTACACAGTCCATTGACATCACCCTCAGAACATATGCATGTCCCTTTTACAATTACATTTACTATGTTTTGTAGAGCTTAGAAAAATGGGTGTCTAATGCAGTTATTTAGTGGTGTAGCTACAGAGAATGCAGAGGCAGCAGTAGATAGAAGTAAACTGGATAAGGCAATCAAAAAATTTATCTGGTGGGGAAAAAAAGACAACCATATCCATTACCATAAATTTATGGTAAGGACAGAGGGTTAAATGAATCTTCCAAATGTGAGAGATTATAAATTTGAATCTGATTTTAACCACCGATGGGATGTATGCACACCATTACATTTACCAATAGGTCTACTACCGTTAAAGATGCAAAGATCTCTATGCCTTTAGTGATACAATATTAACTTTGAATGTTGTCCACAAAACTTTATACAGTAACTTTCCAAATATTTTCTCCTTTGGAATCACAGTTTCATAAGGTACAGAAAGTTAACTGTTCTAAAATGGCAAACAAAAGGAAGAGGTCATGGTTAAATATGGGTTACAGCTAATACAAACTCTACAAAACACACAAATGAAATACTTATTAATATTGTGTTGACAAATTTAGCAAGTGAGGAATACATAGGACAAAATATTTGCTCCAGGAACAGTTAGGCTCGGACCTCGCAGCATAGGACAAAAAATGTACGGGAATCCGACGGCCAACCGCCTGACTCCGACTGCCAACCATTTTTAACGTGGCGATATAGACTACAGCACAGGATTTTCATTGCTGTCTATGAAGCACAGTATACTGTCGGATTCTCGTCGGATTCAAAATACTGAAACCGCTGAAAATTCGCCGATATTGTGTAGTGTAGACATAGCCTTAAACCTTTAATCTCAATCATTTATAATTGATTGAAGACTAAGCTTTAAATTGTTCCTATGTCAGCACTGGACCTGTTCAGACTGTAGAGATGAACAAAGGTTATTTTATTTTTTTAATTTTACTACAGTCCAAACCAGTGCAAGGGTTTCCTAAAATCTCAGACAACCTTTAATAACCATAAAGCAAAAGAGAAAATTGTACAGGGTTGCTAAACTGTAGAAAGGACTTTATTAAATGAGGTCTGGGGGGACATTGATTTTAGATTAACGCAAAGAGTAATATATGCCCTTAACCTTCCACCATTGCCATAAAAAAGATACCTACTACTCTAATGGATTGGTATTTTTATAGAGAGAGTATTGGGACCCTGGAAGTTTACCTATTGGTTTAAAAATAATATAGGTGAAGTGATAATAAATACCTTCTGTTGTAATATAACGATTTTCATTATATCATGTGCACTATATCCACTATATCCATTATTGTCCTCCTACTAAAGTGCTAATGTGGCAAAGTGTTTACTTATTTATGTTGTTATCAATTAGCACACATATGTGTATGTATGTGTGTGTGTATATATATATATAAAATATATATATATATATAAATATATATGTGTGTGATATAAATATATATATTTTATTTTATATATATATATATTATATATATATGTATGTGTGTGTGTGTGTATATATACATATGTTCCCTCTTATGCAGAAATATAGTCAACAAAAAGGAGCGGCATTCTCCTTGTGTAGTGTTTTAGGCAAATTAACATGAAATAATGTCAATGTGTGCTGTACTAACCTTTATAACTTGTGGTAATTTATGCGCAACTCTATAACACGAATGAATCCAATGCTACTCTGAAGGAAGGATCTTTAGTATGTCTGAGATATCAGGACATCAACTTTCACTGCCCAACATCAATACGTTGAGTCTCAGGAGAGCTGAAGAGTCGTCAATTGCGGTTAGAAGTCCATAATAAAAACTTTTACAAGCCCCTTAAGCCCCAGGCCTGAAAAGTACTTAAAGGGGTTTTGCCACGAAGTAAAATTGATGTGGGAAACTTGCAAACTAAATAATAAACATTTTCACCATTCATCATTATTAAAAATTATGTACCGCTTTTGTTTTAGCTGCTCCTTTAGTGATCCATGTTTACGCTCATCTCCAGGGGATACGACCTGGCTGAGAGCTCCTCACTCCCGGTCGCACATGCTGAGACATCACCTCTCCTCTCAGGCGCTACTGGTGTTCAAAACCCCAGGTGCTGTTTACTTACTCCCATCCTCTGTACTCCTTAGTAATTAGTCAAACATTTCAAATAAATAAAAAAGAAACCTCAATCATGTCTGTGCATTGATAAAGAGAAAAAAAAATCCACAGGTTTGGCTCCTGCAGGGATTTGAACCTAGGACCCTTGTGCTGTGAAGTAAAAACTTTAACTCTGAGCTACTCACAGCTTTGTACATAAACAGACCTTTCTTTGACTACAGAGAGGAAAGGCCTGGTGATGTCATTCTGCTGGGTCACATGATATGCAATTCAAACAAATCACACACACCCCCTTCTGAGCACACAGAGCTGAATAGCTGGATGCAGGAGGTATGAAATGAGATTGTGGCAAAACCTCTTTAATGACCAGCACTTTTTTTTTTTTAGTTTTTGCCTCCCTGCGTTTCAACAGTTGTAATTTTTTTATTTTTTCAATGACGCAGTTGTTTTATGTGGGAGAAGTTATACATTTGGGGGGCATAGTTTGAGTTCACATATAAATTATTGCAGAAATGTTTTAAATTTTTTTGTGGTTTTTTTCAATTTTTTTTTTACACTATTAAAGATTATTTCTACAAGTTATCACGGTTTTGTGTCTGCAGACTTGTTATACATAAAACCCATGGGCTACTCTAGGACCCCAGGGCTGACTATACAGATGTTCTCCTGCTCCAATGGGTCACTGACCTCAGCAATCAAAGGGTTAAGTGCTGGGGATCAGAAGTTTTCTCTGCTTCCTGGCGCTTGCAGAGACTGCAAAACCCCTCTTCTGCGGTGACGCCAAGAGATGTCGCTGCAGAATAACGACCTACAATGCCTGCCGTCAAAAGATGATGGTCGGTCGTTAAGGGGTTAATGTAAAAAGGACAGCTCCTTTCATGCTACACAGCACTTCATCAGGTTGGAAATACAGACAGATAAGTATGATTGCCCAGTGGGTACCTGATACTCAGGTAACACCTGTAATGGACATCATTATTTTAATGCTCATAGAACCTCTGTGCAGATTTATATGTCAGTCAAGGCTTCAGAAAAGAGTGCAGAAGAAACCCTTATGAGCACTAATAGTTTCCATTAATTGATTGTCACTTGCAAAATATATCCGGATTACCCTGAAATGGCTAAAAAGATTATTAAAACTGTCCACAATAGAAGACATTTCTAGGTAAATTTTTGGATTTTACTGGGAAGTATTCTCAGACATTGTTTTTAGGTAGACTCTTATTGTTATACAAAATGGAAAAAGCTAATCAATAGCAGCTCCAGGCGTTGTCTGGGGAAAATGACTTATGTATATTCTTACCAGATAAATATATCCCTATCACAGGAAGTCATGGGAAAATGTCTGAGCTGTGGGATGGACGGTTTATCCCATGCAACTGAGAAATTTGTATGAAAACTCCCTAAGGCTTCCCTTATTTTATCATTGTGCCAGGACTCTAAACACTACAGTCGCTTGTTTAAAAGAAACTGGGTCTAACAACTAGCCGAGGGAAAAACATACGATCTAAAGTTAGGTTTCCCATCATGTCTTTCCTTTTAGATATGCTGACAGTAAGGTATATTACAGTAACCTTCCACAGACCAAGATTACCAAATGGGGGCCACTTTTTCTATATTTGTGGCAATTTAATATAGTCTAGCACAGTGGTTGTCAACCTGTCTTATGATAGCCACTGTCAATATGACCCTCAACTCCTTTAAAGGGCCAGCTAAAACAAGCCCAAACCTTAGGTGATCCCATAGTCTGTGTTTGGACAAGGCGGAGATACAAAATGCGTGTGTGTGTGTATATATATGTATGTATGTGTATGTATTATATATTTAATATATATAATATATATATATAAATGTATATATATGTATAATATGTATATATATATGTAATATATATATATGTAATATATGTATATGTATATATTATATATGTATATATAATATATTGGGATATATATTGTATATATATATATGTATATATATGTATATATAGTTATATATATGTATTTGTATATAGTATATATATATATTGTATATATGTATATATATATGTATATGTTTTTATATATATATAATGTATATATATGTATATATAAAGTATAATATATATAAAATTATTATATATGGTAAAATATATATATATAATATATAATAGTGTATATATATATATATTATATGTATATATGTATATATATGTGTATATATATATATGTATATATATATATGTATATATATATCATAACTCACAGCTATTCAAGAAAGATGACAAGGTGCCCTCCTAATAGAGAAAAGGATGACATTAGTTCTTTTCTCTGACATAATGGTCAATTGGGGTTCTGGAGTGCAATTACAAATCCATAGCAAGGAGCCCTGTGTGACTGGGACTTGGGATTGCCCATTGGGCACCACTGTTCTAAAACTTGAAATTCATGATATTCATAAATCTGCATGGCTACCTGGATGAACTTTACCTCTGAATTTAATTTTGATTGATTTCTTTATACATGTTTGATTGCTCAGAATGTTTTTAGATAAAAAAAATTTTCGACTCAAGGAAACAATTTTTATAATCACTTCTTCAAGAAATGGGCTAATGAACAAGTATTTACCTGGAGAGATGTCTGGGTAGAGTATTTGTTTTAAACCTGGAAAGAGTCCATCAATGCATTTGATGAGTTTCACTACGAAAGTAAGAAATAATGCAAAGGTATTGAATGCAACGACTATACTAAAAAATCCCTAAAGAGCGCCATATAATGCCAATGGGTATATATGGCTGATGTTTTTCCTCACATACGCTCTCTAGAAAACTAGTTGCTTTAAGACTTTTTTTTTTTTAAAAGAAGGATGTTTTAATTAAATCTCTGGTCTGACTTATTCTGAATTGAAAATTTTTCCTTTGGATTTTAAGCACTTTTGGATCGTTTGCTCACCCCTTTGGGTAAAAAAGTCCATTAATATTACTACTTCAAAATTCAATGGAATCAAATTTTGTCATCTCAGTTTTGTTACATCCAATAGCAGTTTATTTTTTCTTTCTTTAACTTATGCCTTATGGCTTGTGCAAACGAATCATATGTTGCCCACATACATTTTCAAAGGAAAAGACAAACACAGAACATGTATATCCCCATATGCAACACAGTGCTGCCTCCAGGAAGTCCAGCTGCTGGCTTTCCACTACTATCGATTGCAGCTGGTAACAGAAGGAAGCCAATTCTGGTTGCCTTTCCATATACCATTTGGATAGCATTTGGGAATTTTAAAGGGGAAAATTTTTTCCCCCAAAATCCCTCCACCAGCCAAAAAATGTTTTATATCTTTGTTGTTAAACTTAAAGTACTAAAACTAATTTTAAAATTGGTTAATAAAAAGCAAAAAATGTTTGTTATTACCACAGGATTACTTAGGTATTTGGTTTTGCTTCCATTAATGGTTCATACGACGAATTATACGTATCTGACAGATACTCAATATCATTCACTGAGAATTACAAATGTTTAGTTCATTCCCTAAAGTATCCATTGATACTTCTTAGGAAGATTAAGATTAAAATAGACAAATCCCCAGGTCCAGTGGAAACCCCCCAACGTGTCCTAAAAGTTATGATGCAAATAGGCCCTATCTTAATTTTTAATGGACGTTAAAAAGGGGGTATGTCCCAAGGTTTGGCGCATAGAAATGTGGGTGCCATATTAAAAAAAGGGGTCAAAAGGATCAGGAAACTAAGGCCATAAGCTTAACCCTTTGTGGGTAAAATTTTTGGGTTTTCTCGGATCCCTACCCTGGAGAATCCCCCTGAAAAAAAATGTATAACGCCGTTCCCGCATGGGTTCTAAAGGATGGGTCCTTCAACTAATTCTCCTTTATGGGGAAATCAGTGCTAGCTGGTCGGGGTGAGGAATGGATGCATATACTAGATTTTTCTAAAACATTTTGGTAGGGGCCCCTAAAAGGTTGGTAAATAAAATGAGAATGTTGGATGGGGGGAAAAAGTGTGCAAGTGGGAAATAAACTGGCCACGATAGAAAAAAAAGGGGAGTAATTAACGGACTCTCAGACTGGATCGCGTTATAGTGGGGTACCACAAGGGGCTATTGGGCCCCCATCCCTTTAACTTTTTCATTAATGATCTTACAGGGGGGTACAAGTAGAATATGTCTTTGCAGACGAAACAAGCTTGAAAGTAATCAAACAAAGAGGATAAAAATTTTTTCGGTTGGGGTTGGGGCCTGGGGAGGGAAATGGCAGATGAGGTTTAAAAACTGTAATGCATTTTTGCACGGGAAAAAGAAATCCAATTTAAAGTTACATTTAAAAGGAAAAAAACGGGTAAAAGTGACATGGAAAGGATTGGGAATCCGGTGACGTAAACTTATTGGCAAACAGTGTCAGCAGCAAAAGCCAAAACAAATAGGATATGGGGGGGCATTAAAAAGGGGCATAGATGACATGATGAGAAAATTATTTCCCCATTTACAACCCGGTTAGACCACACATGGATTTGTGTCAGTTTTGGGCACCCCTTCCCGGAAAGAATTGTAGAGCTTGAAAGGGACAAAGGGGGCACAAAATATAAAAGGACTGGGTGGAACCGTCACAGAAAAGTTTTGGAAAATTAGGGTTATTTAGTTTAGAGAAAAAAAAGGTTGGGGGGGGACATAAAAAAATAGGGTTTAAAAAAACATCAAAGGTCAATATAGAGTTTCTCCCCCAAAGATTTATTTTTTAAAAAGGGGTGTATCTGGGAACAAGGGGGCTTTTCCTTTTACGTCTTGAGGAAAAAAGTTTCTACATAAAACATAAAAGGGATTCTTTACTGAAAGAGAGTGAGATATGGAATTCTTGCCAGGGGAAATTGGTAGGTGAATTCAATAACCGAGTTAAAAAAGGGGGTTTTTGGATGCTTTTTTGGAAAGGTTAAAAAAATTAAAAGTTATAGGCGAGGATTCAGGAGAGGGGCCCATTGATCCAGGGATTTTTTGATTGCCAGTTTGGGTCGGGAAAGGAATTTTTACCTAAAATGAGGGAAAATTTGGTTTTCATCTTTTGGGGGTTTTTTTCCCTTTCCCTCTGGTTTCAACCCTTGGGAAAAGGTAAAATAGATGGACGACTTGTCTTTTTTTAGCTTACAAACTATGAAACTTCCCCGCATTTGAAAGAAAAAATCCATTTTGGGGTTTTTCCCTGCCCAATTCATTTTTTTGGGAAAACTGTCCCCCCTTACAACACTAAATTTTAAAAATTTAAAATCCAATTTAAAAAAGACTCCTGATTATATTCACTATATTTGTTGACATGGATAGAAGTTGCTTATGTTAGTCATTATAGATTTGGGAATGCTTATATAAAAGGGGTTTGTTCAGCATTACATCCGCTTTTCCCTGGAAAAAACCACTCATTTTTAAAGGGGGTTTTTGCCAGGTTTTTCCCGCTCGTATCATTCAAGTAAACCCGGGGGCTTAGTTGAAATATCAGAACAGCCAAAAAAAGGGTTTAAAAAAAAAGGGGCCAAAAAAAATGCCAACCCCTTTGAAAATTTTCTTTTTAAACATTTTTATTAAATTTTTTTAAAAAATCCCAAAGACAGGGGAAAGGGTTGTTGCGATCCCCCTTGCAGGGTTGTTTAAATTCCCTTCTGAATAGAAATAATCTTTCTAATGTTTGGACTCTACAAAGAAGGCTTTGAAATCAAAGCGTGGCAAATGTCACAAGCTCTCCCTAAATGTTGTTAGCTGGAAATACTTTGAGGGGTTTCCCTTTTTTTACTCTTTCAAAATTTTCCCCAAAAATTTAAAAAAAAGGGGGCAGGCAAAAACTTTGTGATGGAAACCAAAACTAAAACAGATACTGCAATGACTTCCTACAGACCCAAAAAAATAATTGATTACGATTCCAAGGTTTTAATCCAAAATTGTTAGGAAATTACATTTTTTTTAATCGCTGTTGATCTGGACAAAAGGGCCCCAAAATTTACTTTTTGCTTTCAAAAAGGCCCGCTAAATTTGGGTCTAAAAAATGCAATGATTTTCACAGAGACTGTGATGCATTTGGGGATTTTAGTTTCTTAAGTTTTTTAAAAAAACTTTAGTTTTTGTACTTTTTACGCCAGAATTTGGTTCCTTTTGGCCTGGTTTTTGGTGCAGGTTGTAACATCATGACCATGCTTCTTTTTTCCCACATGCCCACTTTCCAGGAAAGCCATGATAATATCAAAAGGGGGTTGCAAAAAATTTGGGTCTAATCCCCAGAATAAAAAATTAAAAAATTAAATTTTTCGGGAACACTGCAACTTCTGCCCCAAAAAACGCCCACTTTCTGGCACATTTTATGACAGTTTACTGCTTTAACACTTTCCTGCTGCAACCACAAAAGTAAATGTGGACTAGTGAACATTGAAACTGTGCAAATAGGGCTATTCTAATTAAACTATTGAGCTGCGTCCCCTGTGCAAGACTGTATGTAGACCCTCTGTTCTTCACTGTCTGCAAGACACCTCCATCCTAGTCTTCAAAGCAGTAAGGCAACCTGGTGGCAGCAGGAGATAGGTGGAGAATAATATAAGGTCCTTTTGGTTGCATTTTTATGTAGCATCAAGACACACTGCCCATATGCATTTATAGGGCTTATGGACTTCATAAATGATTCCCTTTCTTTGGTCCTCCTACTATGAGACAGAGCAGAAAGCTCTGGTCAAGCAGAGGCTCCCACTCAGGTGGACCCAGATTATTCATTTATTACATGAATAGTCATTCAATTGCTAGAAAAAAAGATGCTATAGGGAAAGTGTATAGTTGTGTGAATTTGACTCCAGCAAAATCAAGAAATTTCAGAAGCCTGATCATAAAAATAATCAAACCACTTAACATTCAGCATGATCATCTTTACGTTACACTCTGTGCTGCTGATCTATGTAGTTAAATATTTATAACCTAGATTAGAAGAGGGTGTCAGTCATCAGACCATTTACTGTTTCCAAATAGCCATTGGCAGTATAAATGCAGCTATGGACAACACAGCACAACAGGACACACTGTGCATCCATACAAACTCATTGAAGCAATATACCAATTTGCAGACATTTAGGGAAATTTATCAAGTCTAGAGTAAGTGAAAAGTAGAGGCGTTGCCCATATCGATCAGTCAGAATCCAGTTTTTATTTGGCATGGGCTTTTTGGAAATAATATATTACATGGGCTCCTTCTGTCCCTTGTACCAGTTTTATTAAATCTTCTTTATTGTAGAGTATATCTAGATTTGCTTAGTAAAATGAAATTCAAATGAAAGCCTACATTTAAAAATAAACGTAAATATACTGTAAGTATATGTATTTTGCACTTAGACAAATGTCTGGGAGGGTAGGAATGTACAGCATGATTTCAGCATGGCCATAATGCAGAAGAAAACCATACCCCTATGTGGCTACCAGTGGTTGCATAAGATACTGGCAAACTCATAAGGCCACTGGCGCCTGCATGAGGGCATAGTTTCAACCATGCGTGGCCAGCTGCTCGTGTAGTTTCACCCTAAGGCTATGTTCACACGGCTTAACTGCGGGACGTAATTACGTCCCGCAATTACGCCGTGTGGACGGGGGCGGGGCGGGAGCGGGAGAGGGAGCGGGAGGCCGGCACCTCGCCGGCCCATAGACATTCATTGCCAGCGGCACGTATACGCCGCTGGTAATTCACATGTCACTTATCTCCCCGCCCGGCGGATTCGCCGAGCAGGGAGAGGAGACGTAATCCATAGTTCTCTATGAGAACTGTGGATTACCGTAATGAATGGGCCGTTTTCAGCCCGTAATTTGCGCACATCGGCGCGTAATTACGGACCGAAATACGGCCCATTTTAAGCCGTGTGAACATGGCCTAATACTTAGAAACTACTAAATAAGGTCTCGTGCATACATCCATATAATAAAAAGAAGGTATTCTAATAGGGTTAATCCACATGGCTGTATTACAATAGATAGAGGGCACTATATAAGTATGCATTAATGCACCACATTACAACACATAGAAAGTACTCTATAAGGGCTCATGCATATAGCCATATTAAAATACATATTAAAATAAGTGTTACTTAATGGTTGATGGATACAACTATAGTACGGTATAATACTTAGTAAAATGGTACTTTGGTTTACGTCATTATACCATTCTAGATCCTTGGACTTATACCAAACTGGACTTCTACTAAGCAAACTTTTCCCATAGGAAATAAAGGGAAAATAATTAATCCATTCTTATACTAATAACAGTTGGATTATTGTGTATCACCCACAATACTGCTCACATTCTCCAAAGGCAGCCTGGATGAAGCTGTAATAGTGGCGAGCATGAAGTGTAGCCGTCAGTAAGGTGACTTAAGGTAATGCAACTCTGCAGAGGGTTGAAGATGGCGGGACTACCAGGAAGTAAGTGAGAGAGGTCTACCAGAGTTCCAAACCACCTCATACACACTGTACGAGCAGGCTACCATGCAGTCTATTTCCCAAGTAAGCCAGAGCAGGAGATCAGAGTATGGGATGTACTGTAGAGTTGCGGGTGATACAGCGACTATAGAGTTACAGAATCGTTAGTTCTTGATAATAGAAGCTGTGGGAAGTTTCTTTGTGCGACCAAAGCAGTGCTCACCTCCAGAAGCAACAGACTGCTAAATCCTTCGTCCTGGCTTGAAATAACATGCTGAAAATTGGGCTGTGCTCCTCTGTTACATGTCCGCTGCTATGACGGTCCAGGCCACCTCGAGTCTTATTCCAAACAAATGTTGTATACCAAACAAAATTTCAAGTTGGACTTGGTACCACTGAACCATATAAAGGCTTATGCACAAGGCCAAATTACTCTATAAGGGCTTATGCATATGGCTATGTAATAATATTTGACAGGTATTATATAATGACCCATGCACAAGGCCAAATTACAATAGCTGAAAAGTAGTATATAAGGAATAATGCACATGGCCATATTACAATACATAGAAAATACTATAAAAGGGCTCATGCATATGGCTATATTACAATACTATATAAGGGCTAATGCACATGGTCATATTAGAATACTTATACAGTACTATACAAGGGCTCATGCATGTAATCATGAAAACATCAAAATTACAAATATTTCAAATTTTTTTTTGCCCAGTTTTTTTCTCCTTGAAGCATTGCTCCATCATATGGCAGAGCAGCATCTCTGCATGCTGCTGTGCCGGGCCAGAGCTCACGACTTTTCTGTATGCATGAGGCCCAAGGATAATAAATGTTTCAGTCACTGTGTTTGATGTATTTTTACTTTGGTTTGTTACCATTAGTTAATGCTTAAGCTGGGATGATGGATAAGTATGAATAAGGCTGTCTGGGGTTTTGTCTCCCTTTCTCAGCTGCAGTCCATGGTAGACCTCCTGGAAGGAACTCTGTACAGCATGGATCTGATGAAAGTGCATTCCTACATCAATAAAGTGGTGGCCCAGATGAACACTCTGGAAGAGGTATGATTGCTAGCTGCTGTTTGACTTTGAGTCCACTTCTCAACTGATGTGTAACATATGGACACACATGCTATATAGCTTGTATATCATAAGTAGTAAAGAGATTTCTGGAACAATTTATTGAAAGTCAGTATTCTAATGTGTTGCATGGATTGTGTTTTTAACAGTTTACTAAGAAACAGAGTTTATTATCTTGTTTCTAGTGACTTAAAGAGGTTGCCACCATCTGCGAGAACTGTTGAAACTCTTTCTGCACCTTTTTTTAAACAAAACTTAGCACAGGTGGTGAACATATTTCAGCCTCCTCAGCTGTGTGTTTCCAAATATAGGGAATGCCTATTAAAATGCTCAATAAATGATTGCATTTTAATAGGAATTGCAACAACATAGTTTAAAAAATCACTGCATAGGAAACCAATATTTATAGTCTGGAAGACCGAAACACACTAGGTGTATGGCACAAAGTATTAACAGCTAATTGTGTTCACGCCAGTTGGGGGTAATACAAATGTATTCTGCTCATTATATGGTAACTAGCTGATGACAGACCATGGACTATGTATGTCCGAGTAGTGGTCATTTAAGTCTTCAAAGCCATTTTAAAATGTCTGTGCAGAGTCAGCAGCTGCACATTAACTGCACATCTGTGGTAGTGGAGAGCCAGTTGTTAGCAGCAGCCAGGCTCTCCCTTATGAAGTCAGGGATGGTTTATAAGGCTACGTTCACACGATGTAATTGTGGGGCGTAATTACGCCCCGCAATCACGCTGGAGTTCGGGAGCTCGTGCGAGCTCCCGCGGGGTGTGGGTGGGGCGGCGGACCGCCGGCCCCATTGACATTCGTTACTAGCGGCGCGTATTCGCCTCTAGTAATTGCCATGTCACATATCTCCCCGCTCGGCGTATTCTCCGAGTGGGGAGAGGAGACGTAATCCATAGTTCTCTATGAGAACTGTGGATTACCGTAATGACTGGGACGTATTTCACCCCGTATTTAGCGCCTACTGCGCTAAATACGGCGCGAAATACGTCCAAATTTAAGCTGTGTGAACATTGCCTTACTGTTGCTGCCTTCCTAATCATTATATATATACCGCCTCCTGGCTTCCTGGTACTGCTTGTTGATTGACCTCTGGGGGCTCAGTAGCTGCTGCAATCAGTACAGGGAACTGTATTTCCCCTGTAACTGGGGCTAATACATCAGAGAAATAACTAATGTCCTCATTAGGGGCACAATATGTAAAATAAAATAAGAAGCCCACAAACCTACAAAAAAAATAACCTGTAGCCAAACCTGATGACCCTAAAATGTTACATCACTTATATATAGACATCCATGACAGAAGAGTAGCTTATTTCACGACCCGGTCAAGAACTGGTTAATTGACTTTTCTGAGGATAGGCCATCCGCATAGTATTCAGAGGTTGAAAAGTCATACAGACCTTTCCAGAGTTGAGAGGTAGAAGTTACTGTTACCAGTCTAGACAATCCCCTACAAGATAAATATGTCAAAAGCAGAATTTGTTTGTAACACTATGTATTATTATTATTATTTATTTTGTAGTGCCATTAGTTCCAGGGCTCTGTACATTCAAGGGGGGGTCACATACATAACATTTGTTAAACAAGTACAATGGTGACAATAAATGACTAACAACTGGTACAGAGGGAGAGAGGACCCTGCCCAAAGGCTTACAGTCTAAAAGGAAGTGGGAAGTCTATAAGGAAGGGGGAAGTGTAAAGCTGGGTATACACATTAGATAAATATTGGGTGAGCCCCCGATCACAATAGGATTGGTCAACAATCTAATGTATATGGTGGATTTCCATTCTGCCTTACCAGGTGGTATCTGGAAAGATAAGGATTAGGCAGGTGAATCCTATTTTTTTGCCCACTCCCCATTTAGAAGTTGGCCAAGTAAATCATGCACAGAAGGATCAGAGTTGACAACTGACAGGTATCTGAAGTGTATGGCCAACATACGTATGAAGTCAGGCTGTTAAGCTCACAGGCTCAATAAAATGTATCCATCTCTTGTCCGTTAGCTGTGAAAACAAAGTACATACAGGTTTTCAACTGGAATTAAACAAAAATGCGGCACATTTACTATAGCTATCTAAAAATTGCCCAGATTTATCACAGTGGCTCATGCTGGTTAAAAAATTTGGCAAAACTTTAGACTTTTCTAGGTTTTTTAAATCAACTATGGCATCACAATTCCGCACTAGGTCTGTGGTTCAATTTTAGCTCAAAGTTTCATCAAGGCTGTGCCCCATTTGCTGTGAAACCAGGCTCATTTTAGGGCTATAAAAATGGCAAACTTCTTGGATCTGACCATTCATTTTGGTGCATTACACTCCTAAATCTGTCTAAATCTACTTGTGACATGCTGCACCACTTATATGCCCTTTCGTGGAGCGGTTTATAACACTATTCCGGCTATCATACATTAGTAAATCAAGACCCATGTCTTTATCCACTGACCGCAAATCTTGGAAATAGTGTGAACTTAAAGCGCAAAATATATTAGAAAGTTGCAAAACTTTTCACGATACAATGATTCAACTTTTTCTGTGCATAAGGGTGAATTCAAATAGATTTTACTGAAGATTTTTAGCCATTGACTTTAATGGGAGATAGCAAAATCTGCACTAATACCTTTAGCAAAGGTTTCAATGCAGTTATTTGTGACGACTTTACCTCCTCCCATTGAAGTCAATATTCACTTGTAAAATCTGTGATAAATTTGAATTGGTTTCAATTCTAGTGTGCAGATTTACAGCATAAATACTAAAGATATTATTCTGCCAACATGTTGTGGAAAATCTGCAGCAGATCTACCTTGTTTGAACATACAGGAGGTGTAGTCAGAGGTCCACTGACAAATAGAGGCATATATGGCACCCTGTATTCTGCTGACAGGTGACCAAGTAACTTGAAAGACCCATATGCCCCACTTGCCATAAGAGTATGGCCACACGGCACTGACAAAATACCAGTCGGATTCTGATTAGAGAATCTGACCGGTATTTTATCGCCTTTTGAATTTTTAGACAGACGGTTTCTGTCCAAGGTTTACGGATTCAGCCATCCCCTAAACATTGAACAGTACATTTTCCTCCTTAAACCTAGGCGGAAGAATGTGCAGGTTCCAAGTTTTTTTTGCAATTTTTAGATTTGAAATCCGAAAAATCAGAAAATCTGAGCTGTGTAGACTTCAGATCAGATTTTCTATTGACATCTATGGTAATGGTTGACAGTCTGAAAAACCCACCAAAATCCATTGTTGTGTGGACCTACCCTTACATGAAATATTCTGTTAGTAATAAGAGACATTCTACTGACATATTAGGGAAATGCTATGATGCCATTAGTTTCAGACACATTAAATATGGAGTCAGAGGTGCTATAGGTATTAAAGCATATTAGCTTTCCAGTGTAATTTTACCTTAGTATATCCAGAATTTATATTTCAGTTTCGATTTAGTATTGTGTGAGTAATTTATCATGTAAATTGGTGGATAACCTGCTAAGTTAAAGAGGTTCTCCAAGACTTTAAAACGTATAGCCTATGAGATCGGAGGACATTCAACTCTTCTTGATTGAAAAAGCCAATAAGCTACAGCACAGACCTCATGCCCTGCATTGTTTTCCTGGCACATTTCTGTACTTTTGGTGATGGCTCTGCCTGGTAATGCAGTTAAAGGAAATCAGACTAAACTGTAATACTTGATACATCTACTACCAAAAGAATGGAGCTGTGTAGGGTAAGCAATGAAGGGAATGCTTCACTTTCTAGATTTCTGCACCCCTACAATCACACTGCAGTGAAAATTAAAGGGTTGGTCCAGCATTAGACAAATATGGCTGCTTTCTCCATTAAAGAGTGCTACCCCTGTCCACAGGTTATGTGTTATATTTCAGCTCAGTTCAATATTAACCTGTGAACAGAATTGGTGCTTTTTTGGATGAAAGTAGCCATAGTTATCTTGGATAACCCTTTGAGCATCAGACAAAGAGATACAGCATGAGATGAATAGTAACATAAAGTATTACTTTTAAATCAAATCCTTATTCTTCATGATTTTAGACAATCAAGACAAACTTAACCCGAGAAAATGACTTCATGAAGGAAAGTGTTATGAACCTCTCTAATCAGATGAAGAAGTATGACAACTATTCCGACATTATGATGAGTATCAAGAAAGAGATTTCCAACCTGGGATACCAACTGCTCCAGAAAGATGCTCCAGAAAATAAAGTACATGTAATTATAAAAGAATATGGATCCATTACACTGTTAACTTGAAGTCCTGAGGTTATTGAAATGAATCCAAGCAGGGGCAACATCCACATGGAGCTGCTATGTCTTCCTTGTGTTTGTGTGGACTTTACCTGACACTCTAAAATGTAAAAAAAAACGTATTGATGACTATATTTTACCCAGTATGAGTATCTGTGATCTCTGTACAGTGCTGCAGAAAATATTGGTGTGGAATAATATAATAACATCATTAGATAATAGGGAGCTGAATGTGCATGGTTCATGTAGGCACCACCAAGAAGGCCATAAGGGCATGTCCTCACGGCACGGGTTTGCGGCCGGTATTTCAGACTGTTTGCAAACGAGCACAACGGGCTCCTATGGAAAACCACCGCACGGGTTTTGCGCCCACGAGCCGCCCGAAAGATATGCACATTCTTCCATCGGTTTTTGGACAGAATATGTGCATGTGAATGTGAAAGGGAGGGCTTTTCTCCACTCATCGCGGAGAAAAGCCGTCCCCCCCCC
The DNA here is from genome assembly GCA_025379985.1 of Phyllomedusa bahiana. NCBI lineage: Eukaryota > Metazoa > Chordata > Amphibia > Anura > Hylidae > Phyllomedusa > Phyllomedusa bahiana. Next base: position 148,137 of record JAODAL010003945.1, on the reverse strand, counting down.
GGACAAACGGGCAAATACCCGTCGGATAAACCGACTGGTGTTTGTCCTGTGCCGTGTAAACGGGCCCTAACTGTTTTAGGAATAAAGCTTCATGCACACAGGTATGGTGACACAAAGAATACTTATAGTAACAAACTACAGAGCTATAGGCAATTTGTATGCTGTCTGTGAAAAGGCACAAGGTGCCATGATGGACGGCCGATATGTGTCACTGAGGTGCCTGGCCTCTGTAATGTAAAACCAGTAGTTGTTTGGTCGGTAACCTTAGGTTACTGACACTTTGTGTATGTAGTATAACTGCTGGCAAGCAGCTGCTCTGGGTTTGTTTTTTCCTGGAGCAATCTAAGAGTCGGGTGGAAAGACTACTCCCATATATCCAGGACAGGTTTTTGCCTGGCCTATTTAAGGCAGAAGGCTTAGGTGAGTTGGGGTTGGTTCCCAGTCTGAAGGATGTCTGAATGGGCGCAAGGTGGAGTTAAGCTCACCGGACAAAAAAATTAGTCACCCCTAGAGAAATCATGAAAATCATCATTTAATATTGTGTAACTCTGCCTCTGGCCTTGATAACCGCGTGGTTTCGGTTTGGATGTGAACGACTCCAAATATTTATTGCATGCAGTTTCCGTTGCAATGTTTGCTCACTAACAGGTTGGAAATACTGCAAATTCTATATAAACAGAGGATTTAAACCAATATATCACTGCAAATTATAATCCCTGTTAAAACATAACTTTTACTAGACTATCTAAAATTATGCAATCTAAACCCTATTATTACCCTACATACTAGATGATCAGCATACTGTGTACTATCCGTCAGGGGAAAGTATTCGCCCGATAAAGGGCGGTCCGCCTTTATGACAGATAGTATCACTATATCACGTGTTAAACCTTACATCCGCTATCCCGACGCGTTTCCCCCGTACAATTTTGGGTTCATCAGGGATTCAAAAACTCCTCTCGCTGTGGAATAAGAGTACGCTATATACAACGCATATACAATGTCTACAACACATATACCTCTATTCAAATTAGATAGGGAGACTGATACTTAACTTAGATGCTGCAGGTATAAGAATGATAATCCCCGCAGCTCTTTGGTATGCTGGCACCCAGGATAAGAGGGGTGCCTCTTATCTGGGTGCCAGCATACCAAAGGAGCTGCGGGGATTATCATTTCTATACCTGGCAGCACTTAAGCTAAGTATCAGTCTCCCTATCTAATTTTAATAGGAAGTATATGTGCTGTAGACATGTTGTATATGCGTTGTATATAGCGTATTCTTATTCCACAGCGAGAGGAGTTTTGAATCCCCTGATGAACCCTAAAATTGTACGGGGGAAACGCGTCGGGATAGCTGGGATGTAAGGTTTTATACACGTATATAGTGATACTATCTGTCATAAAAGCGGAGCCGTCCTTTATCGGGGCGAATACTCCACTGACGGATAGTACACACTAACAGGTTGGGAAGGACCTTCATTCACTGACTACAGCATTTCCTGTCGGGTTTGGAAGCGATTTTGATCCACAAGCCGTGAAGCTTGTCTCCGGTCCCTCTAACTTAGGATCCTTTTCCGATCAAAATTCTGACGCCGTTATTCGTGGCCACGTGTATTGCACCCCTGCTTGTAGACACGTTGAACAGTCTGCTGCAAAACACCAACAAATCCAGCAACTGCACTCATCATGTGGCCATGGGCACGGCCAAACACGTTTGCCCCTTTTTGCCATTCTGTCACATCCTTACATTTACCCATGTTTACGTACAATTACCACTTGAAAGAAACTGTCTAACTGATGGCTTATGATCAAGCAGAGGCAGTGCGCGCGCCATCGAGCACGTGACTCAACCGCTGCTCCATCTGTACAGGATTAATGATGCATCTGTGCTTGCGAACTAGGGTGAGCAATTTTTTGTCCAGTGAACTTACCTGCTACGCCATATAGCCTGCGACACATTCCCCATATCCTGCTGGGGAAAGAACCCATGAACTGGGAGTTATCCAACATAGACTGTGTTAATCTTATGTTTACCGGCGAAGTCAAGCCATGTGTTTTGTTTGTTTTGCAGCTCAATAAAAGCCAAAAACCACTAAATTGAAGCTAAGGACTTTGGGCCACATGTATGAAAACTGTCTAGGTCTAAAATTCACTTTGTTGCCCATAGCAACCAATCAGAGCGCCCCTCTCATTGTTCCAGAGCACTATATGTAATGAGAGGGGAGCTCTGATTGGTTGCTATGGGCAACAAAGTGAGTTTTAGACCTAGACAGTTTTCATACATGTGGCCCTTTGTGTTTTGTGTGCTACAATGTAAGCTGAGCCCCACACACTCCAAACAACACAAAGCAATTTCCCCCTAAAAGCATTGTATCATAACACAGCATCCATTGAAACATTCAGGGCCAGATGTATGATAACCGTCTAGTTGTAAGACTTTCTTTGTTGCTCATAGTAACCAGCGTTCCCCTTTCATTTCATGTAATGCTCTGAGAAAATGAAACGGGAGCTCTGATTGGTTGCTATGGGCAACATAGAAAGTCTTAGGGTATGTTCACACGGCTTATTTCACGGTGTACGGCGCTTAATACGCGGGGAAATGCGCCGCATCTTTACGGTAATGACTATGGATTACGCCTCCTCGCCCCGCTCGTACAATACGATCGTATTGTACGCGCAAGTGACGTCAATTATTTTGACGTGACGTCAATTATTTGCGGCGAATACACGCTGCGAACAGTGCATGTTAATGGGACCAGCGGGCTGCCGACATACATGTGGCCCTATCTGTTTTACGTGGACTTCGCATAAGTCCATACAAGATTCACTATGGGGACTAGGAAACCAATCAGAGCTCCCCTTTAATTGCTTCAGAGCACTATATGAAATTAAAGGGGAGCTCTGATTGGTTTCTATGGGTAACAACGAAAGTCTTAGACCTAGACAGTTTTCATACATTTGGCCCTATGGGTCTATATACTTGTATTGGTACTATATTACTGATCCATTAAATTCATAACTTGTAGGGAGCCATAATATGGCCATCTGAGGTAGAAGTAAATAGGAAAAAGAATAGATGGCTGGAAGGAAAATATGGAATCAAGATTTGCATGCCAGTGGAAGAGTAAAAGCCCATGAGCTGGTCATTAATGCCTCCGGGTGTGAGGTCTGAGGTTAACCCAACCTGGTAACTGGTATGCTGAAATATGACAGGGTCTATTGTGTTATTCATTAAACCTATAAATCTGACTGTTAATTAAATATACTTTTTATAGTAAAGTCTTTCTGCTGCAGGAAACCGCAGGAGCCAAAGTAAAAGATGTTAAATACACGAACAACAAGAAGAACGCTGGGGAAAAGTCTTTATCTAAAGCCACAAAGGAGAAACCACAAAAATCTGAGAAACCTAAGAAGGATACCAGTAAATCGAAAACAGTATTGTCTACGCCGAGACCTAGATCTCCTGTACATCAACAGCCAGTGGTCATAAGAGGAGTCACCTACTACAAAGCTACCAGGCATGAAGACACAGATTCTCTTACAAGCAACAGAGGTATGTGGAGCCAAGATGTCCTACTCTAATGTCAGATTATCTTGTGGAAATCTGGAATGAAATTTTGGCATTGAGATTTATGCATGTGCTTCAACATTTGGAGTTTTGACTTCTGAAACAGATCCCTAGTCTTCTTGACTGATCATCTTATTCAATGAAGAACCCAAGATAGAAGTCAAAAAGAAAATAAAAATTTAAAGCAGGATTGCAGTGGTATGAAGTGAGTGGGCAGATGCTCGTAAATGGTGACGTATTTAGCCATCTGTTCCATTCAAGACACTTTGGAATAAGTAAATACTTTGGAATAAGGCTTCTCAGTGTAGCTACTGAGAGTACTCTACAGTCATGGAGTTACATTGCTCACTACCATCAAGTGCTAGATAATCTGTAGACAATAGATAGAAGTAAAATGGTGCCTGGAAGTTAGCAGATACACATAGGGCGACATGTCCTAACACTTTTGACACCATATAATCGATATAAATGAACTGTCGTATACCAAAACTAGGCGCATTATACAGCAGGTACGACACATTGTAATGCGCCTAAAAAGGCGCCTTACATACACTAGTAGTGATACGTTATGCACCTCCGTTGCGCAATGTGCCTCGATAGGCTCATTACATACACTGCCAATGATATGCTATGCACGGCGATTTGCCCAATACGTCTTTTTAGGCACATTAAGTTTACTATGCAAGGTATACCTGACGCCAGATTTTTCAGCGGATCGTACTTTCTGGTGCACTTTACAATGATGTAATGCGCCTAAAAACTGCCGCGGCGAAGCCAATTTTCGGACATGTCAGCCACAATGTGTACAGAACTTGACTTTATTCCTAGAAGCTTATAGGTATTTCATACCCAGGCTTCTCCTCAGATGAAATGGTATAAACTGTACAGTGCAGAGCCTCAATCCAAATGCATATAAGCAAAAACGTCCCAAAACCAATATAGCATCAAACTTGTACGTAACCATAAATGAACAATACTGCAATGGACAGTGCTGCTGATGTTAATGGATGGTACTACTGGACATTTAGCCCAATGGCCTTTATATTTGGATCCAACTCTTGGTCATAGAGCTGATGGCTAGTCATACAATTTACCCTTCTGCTGGTCCTTCAAATTGATCGGCATCATCTGGTCAATGTTATATTGTAGGATGTTACCAAGCCTGTAGAATAAGCTAAAAGTTTCTAGAAAACATATACAATAGTGTAAAATATTTCATAATTTCATCTCCACGTCTTCTACTCATTTACTAGGTTTCAGACTCTTGGTTTAGATTTCTGGCATAGGATGGGTCATACATTTTAGACTTGATGTCTGTAAATATAATGTAAATTACAGAAGCGAGCCCGTTAGTATGCAGCTGGTTGATGAATTACACATAGTTATACTAGTTACTTCCAAGCCATTGGCCGTCGCATACAGTTAAAAGCTAAATATTAGAAATGTCATGTGTAAAACAGAGGGGATCTATGTGCACAACTCATAATCTCCATTGTGATTATTCAGGGGGTGGTAGTTCTTCAAATTCCCAGATGTTTTTTTCCAGTGCGCTGGTCAGCTGCTTCAAGCATTTTACTTTATATCCTCTATTGTCTGTCAGTCTTCTATCTCGTGTGAGATCTTAATGGAAAATAGAGTCTGCTGCCTCCACTGTATGCTGACAGAGGGTGGGTGGCTGTATGGGGATACAAAATGAGAATAAAGAAGTATGAGTAGGTCGTGTAAGAATATTTAACCTATTAAGGGCTTAAAAGGAAATTATTGTTGAGAGCTTAAGTTAGAAGTTGGGCTTGAATTTATGCAGCGTGTTGTAGAGGTAAAGATTATTACGTCCATAGTAGCCTCTAGTAGTTGGCAGCACCGCTGAACCAATGGCTCTGCCTGTCAGGCATCCCAAGCCTTAAAAATATGCTTTTGAAACTGAAACCTTCTATAACAGTGACATCCTTAAGAAGAACCAGCCATGTCTCTCAATGAAATATGCAAGCGATAGAGGAGGAAGCTTTAAAGAGCATTTGTCATATCAAATACTGGCTCTTCTACTTGCTATAGTCCCTTATTAAAGATGATGTAGGGCCCCACATTACTGTGATATACTCCAGTAGAAGTAATGTATTTGTATGCCTCCATCTAAAATCAGTCATAATAATGTCAAAGAATGTGTGCACACTTTTTTTTTTATTTGAAGGGGTTTTCTCAACCCAGTGATTAGCTTTCAACATGTAGGAACAGGTAAATGGAGAAGATTTTATTTCCTCTGGGAGTACACAAGTTTCTCTATGTTACCGACCTCATCTCTACCTGCTCTCCTTTCTCTGATTGATCCAAGTTGCTGTCAGTCAGTTAGTTCAACCATGGTGATTCACTCCCGGCAGAGGCTTATCTCTATCAACGGAGATTGTTTATCTAACTAAATTACAAGCTTTTGAGCTCTGCAGCCTTGTGTACTACATTTTATAAATCTCCTTCACTCATGTCACTTTAACAGGATTGGGACAAAGTATTCAGGTCACCTAGTCTCCATAACCCTTTCTCCCCCTTCCTGTCTGGGATGAAGTGGAGCCCTCAGCGGTCGCCTACCTACACCTACCCTTTGTCCTGGCCCTGTTTTGTACTGTACTTGAGCTGATATGTCAATCTCTGCTACATATATATATATATACAGAGAGAGAGAGAGAGAGAGAATGGCTGCACATCCAAAAAAACAATGTGAGGATGGGTGTAATGCGGAGAAAAGACCTCCGTCAGAAAGGTCGAATAAATATATAAGGAAAATCCGCTGCACTCACATGTCATTGGTTACTGTTTTACGAGGAACACGTATCTTAAGGCTCTAAACACATGGTAAAACCTGTATATCAGCATATGAAATCCATATGGGTCCATGCTATGTGACTGTAGGACACCACATTATTGTAAAGTTTTACCATAATGTATTTGCATGCCTTCATCTAAAATTAGTAATAATGGGATGCAGCTTTGGCTCCAGACTGTTATGTGCAGTGTTAGGGTATGTTCACACAGCGTATTGTGGCATGTACTGTACGTGCCGTAATAATTCGTGTGAATTAAAAGTAAGCGCTGGCCAATGTGTACTTCTAAAGCGCGGGGAGGAGAAGATGGAGGTAGTTCATAATTCTCAATAAGAGCTATGAATTAGTATAATTGCGGGTCGCACTATTATGTGCCGAAATACACGCTGCAACACGCCCTGTGTGAATATACCCTTAATGCCCTATGTGACTTGATGGGTTTAAGGAGCTCCACATGTTTGAGTTTTAAAATGTACCTGTAATGTTTTATGTATTGGTAGTTGCCTAGATGCGAGGTTTATGTTAATCTGTGCAAGTTAAAGATTTATTTCAGGGATAAAGTCAAAAAATGTATGTACACTTTTTATTAAAAGTGTTTTTCCATGAAGGCATTTCATCATCTGCTTTCACTATCTTCAAAAGGGGGCATGTATAATATGTTTGAACTGCATAGCATGTAACCCAACAGGCTTGACTTCATCTTGCCTTTCCCCACAGTGTGCTCACTTCTGAGTCAAGCAACCTAAAATACAAGAGCTATATAAAGCTACAGTGTAAACACACAGCTATATTAATTGGCTAATAGCATATAAAACATAATAAAACACCAAAAGGAAAAATAGTATGTAATAAATATCAAGACAATACAACACCACCAGAGGAACCAAATACTGACAATCCCAACAGGTATAGGTGAAATACCCCAATTAAGTACAGTGGTGACTAGGAATTGATCAAATACATCATAAATATAGAGTAAGCAAATACTTAACCTTAGTAATGAAACACCTCATCTCCAGACTACAGGGATGCAGTACGTTGACAGGAAACCCAACACGTGTTACGCTTCCACCTGATCACTGGGAATTTATTAGTGCCTAGTCACCATTGTACTTTATTGGGATATTTCACCTATACCTGTTAACTACTTGGGATTGTCAGTACTTGGTTCTTCTGATGGTGTTGTATTGTATTGATATTCATATATATTAATTCTATGTGTTTATTTTAGATCAATAAAGATTATATTTTTACTTTAGTGTACCATTTTTCCTTTTGGTGTTTTGTAACTACAATGTAGCTGAGTGGTTAGCACTTCTGCCTTTTAGCATAGGGTTCCTAGGTTCAAATCCCTGCTGAACATGTGTCCAAACATGTGGACATGCCTGATTGAGGTTTCTTTTTTTGGGGGGAGGGGTGGAGGAGAAATGCTAATAGGCAGACCAAAAAAACAAAGCATAATAATAACAACTTATCTGCACTCTTTAATTATTAAGGAGTACAGAGGACAGGAGTAGAATGACAGCACATGGGGTTGAACACTTGTTCAGCAATGAGTGTGTGTGATTACTAGGCAGGGAAGAGACCAGTTTTTCCCAAATGCAGTCCTCAAGACCCACCAACAGCTCAAGTTTTCAGGATTTCCTCAGTATTGCACAGGTAATATAATAATTGTCGTGCATTCTATGGGAGATCCTGAAAACATGAGCTGTTGGTGGGCCTTGAGGACTGGAGTTGAGAAATACTGGAATGGGCCGAGAATAGCTGCCTAAGAGGAGAGGTGATGTCTGAGCATGTGCGGCCAGGACTGAGGAGCTCTCATCACTGGTTGTATCCCCTGGAGATGAGCTGTACACTATGGATCACTAAGATAGCAGCTAAAACAGAAATAGTACAGACTTTTTAATAATGATGAATGTTGAAAATTTGTATTCTTTAATTTGCAAACTTCCCACGTCAGTTTTACTTGGTTGGAAGTACCTTTAATGATAGTAGGTGTTGGAATTGAAAATATTATTTAAATATGATCAAAACTGATGTAATCAATGCAGTAGTCCATTGATGAATTCAGAGGTTTCTTGTTTGATGTCCACCATCCTGTGGTGGGCCAGGCGACATTAATATTATAGTTCAGTCTCAGGAGGGTTCTCCAGCTTCATATGTGGACACCTAAGTATTGAACAAATACCAGTGATAACATTTATCTTCTTCTTTATTGATGTTTTCTTAGAATTTGGATGACCTTGTGTAATTCTCACATACTTGGACGCCTGACCCAATGCAGTGTACATGACTGCATTTTTTAGGTGTTCAGCCGCCCCATGATCAGTTTGTGAACTTTATCCAAGTCAAATAACTTTTTAAGACCAAAATGGTGCATCTTAAGTATTGTAGATTTTAGAATAATTTAACACAAGTATATATTTAAACTGCCAAACAAAACAAAAGCATGCGGTCCTCACAGCAGGTTTAACCTGGTGTCCCACAGTGCTCTTGAATCCTTCATAAGATGCAATAAGAAGGTAAATATCTTCAGTCCTTCCTTCAACTTGTAAAAATATAACCAAGCCTTTACTTTGTCTTCCAGCAATCTGCATTTAATTTTTAATTACCCAACAACTTGGCTATAAAGGTTACATTGGTCAGAGTTGTGATGAGGCCCTAAGCGCCCCTCACCACATTGATGATACAGAAAGGGAAGATCCCCCCTTAGGGAGAGCGCCTATATAAGCGTGGGGAGATTCGAAATTGCCTTTTTGCACTCCACAAAGGATCTGCATATCACAAGGCATTATGGGAAAGGAGCTGAGAAGCTCAAGCGCCCTCTGTTGGATGTAACAAATCCTCAATCTGCTTCTGACCCACTGGATCTTTGGAAAGCAAGAAGGGATATTTAGCCAAGCCAGCATCACCCATTTGTATACAGTCGTTTCGGGGTTTTTCCCCTCGTCAGTACAGAGCAGAGCAATGCTGGCTTGGCTGAGTGGGAGGCAATGAGTGGCTCATAAAGAGGAGATCTCTCCTTAGGAGAGCGCCTATACAGGCGTGTGGAGATGTGAAATTGCCTTTTTGCAGTCCACGAAGCATTTGCATATCACAAGGCATTATGGGAAAGGAGCTGAGAAGTTCAAGCCCCCTCTGTTGGATGTAACGAATCCTCAATTTGCTTTTGACCCACTGGGTCTTTGGAAAGCAAGAAGGAATATATAGCCGAGCCAGCATCACCCACCTGTATACAGATGATCGAGACCCAGAGAAACAGCAATGTAGCTCATAACCATGTTGGTGGCACAGTTGTGGCATTGAGAAGGTCAGGAGGCTGAGAGGTAAAAAATAAAAGGGTTAGTCCACCCAGCTGCCTTCTCCAACATAAAGTTCTTGCATGGTTACTTACTGGACCATTATCCACCTAACCATCTTTCTACCACAAGTTACTGTCTCATAGGCACTTCTGTCTTAGATAGATAGCTAAAAATCGAAATAGTTACCAAGAACGTGAATATACAGGTATAAATGGATATATAGTATTGCATATAGACAGTTGCCTATTAAATCCCCTTACAGTCCAATGTTAATGCTGGCATGGTGATGAAGTGCCATATCAATGATCACTGGCCACAGCATTTATGTGCCTTACTTACTGGCATCACAACACTGTGTTTACCTACAATAGCATATCATTGTTGCTGCCGTGTCTCGCCACTGCTTGCAACCTACTAAAGAATTCACCAAACCCTGAAGGTCGGGGGGTTGTTTTTTATATATATATTGTGGCAGACCGACCTCAGATGGTCGGAGGATTCTGCCACTAGGTGGCGTACAGCAGGAGATCTGCTACAGACGTGCCACCGAAATCCTGGATTCGGTGGGGGAAGGCAACCATTTGGCGTCAGTAACCATAGATTACTGACATGTGTAACTAGTATGGCTGCTATGCAGCTAGTAATGGGTTGCTTTTCCCGGGACGGTCACAGTGTTGGGTGGGAGGCCGTCCCCACGTTCCAGGCCAGGTTCTGTTCCAGTTCCAGGATTTACCAGGCCTATAAAAAGCCTGTCTCTTCAGGTGATCGGGGGCGCGTGGTCTGCTAGCTGACAGTGCAACAGAGGAACTGAGGAGAAGGGCTCTTGCCCCAGAGGGCTTAAGAAAAGCTGGAACCCAGTATTGGACTGGGTGAGTGATGAGGTGCTGTTTGTGATGCTGGACAGTAGGTCCAGGTCATGTTAGAGAGGGTTTTCTACTCAACGTGCTTAGTCAGTGGCCAGACGGCCTGAGGTTTTCTGTTTATGATTTATGTTTTGTATTCTATATCTGAATAAAGCTGGTTGAGGCCAGTTTCAAACTAAAGCCTGTGTCGGAGTGCCATCCGTTTTACCAAAGACGGCGATTCCGTGAGCGAAATACCCCCAGGACGGCTAAGGAGGGCGTCCAGATGAGAGCGAGTCATCACAATATATATATATATATATTATAGTATATTAGGGTATACTAGGACTAGCATTCCAGGGTTGCTCTTGTCAGGGCGATTGCCCAGCTAAGGGTAATTTTAGAGTGAAGATGAAGGGTCAGTCCAGTATATATGCCATACTCGCCTCACTCCTATCTTTTTCATAATTATCAATTTTTGCACTGTTAAACTGAAGATTGATACTTTGGACTTGTATTTCTGCCTGCACCCATGGTATGGTGAGTAATCTAATGATATTATCAGGTTACTCAAACAAACTTTATATGATGATATTAATTAAAATGGGTATATATTTATATAGTAATATAATATATATATATAATATATATATATATATATAATATATATATATATAATATAATATATATATATATATATATATATATATATATTCCTGTGCCTAAATTTGAGCTCTGTTTTCTCATGCCATGTAAACAGACAGCACCTGGGGACCATGGGAACACTAGTGCTGGATTGGGATGGAATTCAGGGGTGAATGTTGTCGGTTTAATATTTTAACATGCATTGAACAGCCAAATAAAATGGTAAAATTATGCCTTTGACATAAGTGGTAATTATCAATGGGGAAAGGGATGAAAAACTTTTGTACCAGGACCTAACAATCTTTAGCAATGTGCCTGCATAATGGCCTTTCCAACATCTCTATCCGTTAAAATGGGTCCCTTTACTTGCTGAGCTCCATTGCAGATGCTAAATCTGCTATCATTGTACATGCTTGTGCTCAGGCTCAGACTGGCCCACAAGGCAACAGGGGATACCAAAGCATGGCAAACTTAATGTTTCTTTTAAACTGTGTATACATCCTTGGGACAGGCAGAAAGGCAGAGGGAAAGAGGAAAAAAGCAAGTGGAAATATATGAGAGGCATGTACAATAGCTGTAGGGTGGGACTCCAGAATCAACTCCACTCGTGGGCCCCAGAATTAATTCCACAGGTGGGCACCCAGAATAAAACTGGTGGGAGCTAGAGATCCCAGTACGACACTTCATATACCCATGATAGACCCCACATGATGACTGTTCAGTAATGGTGGCCATGTAGAGCCATGTCTCATGGTCAGTAAATCATCTATCCTTATCGATTTATAAGTATAATTTATCAGCACCAGTAATCAATATGTCATCAGTTCGAATGATGGAAAAAAAAACCTCTTGTAATTTAGGTGCTTATTTTGGTCATTGATGAAATATAGTGCAAACCTATCCTAGGAGCCAGTTGTTTTTCAAGATGTTATTTACTAAATGGAAATGATGGTTACATTTTATTGGTGGGTTATACAGAGCATTACAATTTGTTTGATGGAGCTACACTGAGATATATGTTTTGCTCAGGAGCAACCCCACAAAATTTGGAGGAGTGGGGGGGTCATCCATATATAGGGAAGATCTCTCCTTGTAGAGTTATGTATTGCCTTTTCGCCCTCTGCATCTGCATATCACAAGGCATTATGGGAAAGGGGCTGAGAAGTCCTAAGCGCCCTCTGTTATCCCAAAACAGCGTTGTCTGCAGATGAAGATACTGGCTTGGCTAAAATCCTTTTTGCTTTCTCAAGACTCGGTGGGTCAAAAGCAAATTGAGGATTTGTTACATCCAACAGAGGGTGCTTTGGACATCCATATATAGTAATAGGCGGCTAATATCCATTATGGGAATTGGTGTATTGACTGGGACTTTTGGGGTCTGACTGTTTAGCCAGGGGTATATCAAGTATATACAAAACTTACAAAGGGACCGAACCAGCTGAAGTTACAGTCAGCAGCAAGTGAGATCAGGAATCGGGAATGCTACGTCTATTGACTCTTACCTGCCCGAAACGCGTCAGTGAGAAGCTGATTTGTCCAATGTATTGAGCGTTATTGAAAAGGTGTATATCTCTGCCCTTGTCTGGAATTTTTATTACTTGAATTGATTAAAGAAGAAATTTTCCATTTCCTTCTGGATCGTGAGCTGGTCATACTACTGTTCTCTATTGCAGGAATCGGAAAGTGTATCATTATTATGGCTTTAAGATTATTATAGGCTCTGTGCACCTCAGTTTCCATCTGCATACACCATTCACAGTAACTTACAATTGTTCATCTTGTTCAACTCATCTAAGACTCTTTCAATAGTTGAGAAGAGCTGCCCTACATTACTGTACCCCAAAGCAGCTGCTATCGCTGCCTGAACCCTTAGCAATTACTCTTTTTGTTATTCCATATTCATATGTAAAGTAAAATCCCCATGAAGGGACTTTCTACATATTTGGTTCTAGCAAAAGAACAGCAGTGGATAAACACTTTGCGGTGCATCCCGGAGAGTAAATAATCTTTGTATTAAATAATAAATGTTCTCCAGCTCTTCTAAATAACGTTGCTTTATTCCAAAAGTTTAAAATCCATAACATGCATGATTATTTAGTACAGGCATCCTCAAACTGCGGCCTTCCAGCTGTTGGGAAACTACAACTCCCATCATTCCCACTGTTATAGATTATTTAAATGCATGATGGAAGTTGTAGTTTCCCAACAGCTGGAGGGCCGCAGTTTGAGGATGCCTGATTTAGTACATGGTGTATTGTCCATTGGATCCATGGGTTGGCTCCGAGCTCACCGTTAAGAACATGCTTTACAACTATGCCTTGGAATAATTGCTGAATTTGACTTTGACTTTGTCTTTCTTACAGATAGTAAGTAATCTTTGTCATTCCCCATTTATTGTAGGGGCAGATGACTATGTTTTGCAGGTCTTTCTATTCTTATGACATTACAAAGATAAGAAGCTCAAAAGCTTGTTGATTCTATCCAGTTCAAAAAAATCAGGGCAAATTGCTGACTGATGTTTTCTGTTCGGTTTGGAGCTAAATATAATTTTCGAATGTCTATAGGCAGGGTGATACCTCAGATGATCTGTTTCACTTTTTTGTGAAGGAAGGCACTTGAGATACTCGACGGCAAAGCTACATTATTCCATCCTTACTTTTGAGTGTTTTCTTGATTATGTTCCAAAATCCCGCTGTTTCCCATCAAACTGTCTCCAGATCAAACGTGAGTTTGCTTACAAGCAACATCCTATACATGTCTCCAGCCACATAGTATAGTGTCTTTATTCATCATATAATCAAGTCCTTCCATCCTAGTGGAGCTTATGATGCAGAATACTCCTCTGCAGGGGATATACAGTGATACATCAGACAGCTGGCATTGCTCCAGGATGGATGCAGAATAATCTTGCCAGCCAGTACGACCCTTTATTGAAAACAAATTTTTCAGAAGGGAATACATTCTGTGGAGAAAAAAAGCTATTTTCCAAATGTTCTTCTGTTGTTTTCATCATGATACCGCCTGGTAGCTCTGGACCCACCTGCAGATGGTAGTGTCATCAGTTAAACCTCAACTTCGAATCGTATGGTTGTGGAAACAGACAACGGAGATTATTCGCCTCCTTAAAAATGCATGTAGAGCTGGGACTAAATACATGATACCTCAATCAAGCATGTAACAGAAGATTAATACACCCACATGAAAGAGCTTCCAAAAACATTTCACTTGGCATAAACAAGATGTAAGGAATGTCGTATAGCCTTAGTCTTAATTATATGACTATTACTGCAATCTGTTATCAGAAATGTCCGTCTTCAGCCATCTCTAGAATTAATCTTAAGAAAATTATATCCTCTCATTTGGTAAATACAGGCAGTCCTCGACTTACATCATTCCGACTTACATCTGTCCCCTAGTTACAAACGGAGACTTATAGGACATGCTGGCACTTGTAGTTCCATGTTTTACGGCAGATAGTAGCTGTGGAACGACAAGTTCCAGCATGCCACAGCAGCACTTCAGGTGAAAATAAGGTGAAATCTTCTTAAGAGGGGCACAGACAGCAAAACAAATGTAAGTACCCTTTCCAGCACTATCCAAAACTACAAAAAAAAACCTTAGTGCTGGAGTTACAATAATAAATATACCTGTTCCGAATTATATACAAATTCAACTTAAGAACAAACCTACAGTCCCTATCCCGTTCGTAACTCGGGGACTGCCTGTACTCCTTTTTTTTCTAGTTTAGTCATGTTGTAGTCTCTCACTGGCCACTGCGCATAGGTTAACATGAAGCTTCAAGGTAAAATCTGTAACCGAGTTTCCCATCTGCCATGCAAATTTTATAATACTAGTGTCATCACGTGGCAGAGATGTAACTTGAAGCTTCTGGGCACCATTACACAATCTGTAATAGGGCTCTAATACATCAAAGCTTGAAGTGGACACTCAAAGGGGTTTTCTTACTACAATGATTAGTTTTCAACATAGGGAACGTAGAGAACAGTAAATCAAGACTTTTACCAAATACATTGGTCTTTTGATATTGCCCTGGTCAGAAGATAACAAAGAATGTATCTGCTCTAAGTGCTCTAGCTTACCATCCAGATATCCCTTCCTGATTAAACAGAGCAGGTCAGAGTGATGTCACCATGGTCGGATGGAGCAGAGTCTTTATCTGTAACAAGATTAGCTTGTTTACATTTGGTAAGCAACTGTTTTTACTCATTGGAGGTCTGCAATGTTGTTTAACTACAGGTTAAATCTCCTGAATTTATGTCACTGTAACAATCAGCTAGACATAGAGGAGCTAAATATGCTAATCACTGCTATAGAACCACCTACAGTCTGACCAGGCAGTGTGAGTCTGAAGCTGCATCTGAATGAGAAAACCCATTCATACCTTGGAGTCTAATCTCCTATTACCAATGTAATTCAAGTTACTAGTTAGTGTAAGTTTACTCCTAGGGTATAGGAAACCTTTACCAACAGGGGCTCCATTCGACTTTGAAAAGACAGAAGGCACAGCCAATGAAACGGTCTTTATGAGGTCTCCATGGATGTGATCACCAGATTTGTCTTTTTATACAACCCCTTACATACCAAAGCCAATGCAATATTAGAAATCGTTATTAGTTTTATTGTATAGACAGAATGTTACTAGCCAATCAGCTTTTCTTATATAAAACACATCACATGATCCTGTTCCAAGCTTTTTCCCATCTGCTTGCTTGTGGTTTCAGAAACCTCATACATACATTAAGTCACAGACTCAAACTTGCAAAATATCTATATATACTTCACTTTAACTGCTGACCAACTGCCCGCCAGCTTTACACGTCTGGACAGTGACTGTATATGCAGAGAGTGCAATGTAGAGGCAGCTATCATCGGTTTATTACCGACCCTGACTTCTCGATTTCTGTGCACACAGACTTCCTTGGACCGCTGGGGCTCTGTAACTGCCTGAGCTACTGGGTCTTATAAGATCCAGATCATCTCTGAAGTCAGTGCAGGAGATATATTTCCCCTGCAGCTGATGTAATGTATTAGCCCCAGTTACAGGAAAAATCACAAAAAAGACAGTGCTTAAAATGCCCCGCAGGGTCTGTTTCTGACCTTATGGGGGGCACAATATGTAAAATAATAAAAAAAAACAAACACACACACAAAATAAAACTGTATTAAAATAAATACTAACAGCCCAAACCGCATCCTTTAGTTCCATCCCCGATGACCCTAAAACTTTATATCACTTATATATAAATGTCGGCAATGGACAGTGACACATTTACAAACCTTTAGCTGTTAATAATATTATTAATAAAAAATAAAAAAATGTGAAAAAGAGGAACTTTGACTATTTTCACTCATATTAAGGAAATAAAATTTTTTTAAAATTACATAAAAATAAAGTCTAACATATCACAGAAAAAAAGGCAAAAACTAGTAGACTAAGCAAGTGTTCAAAAGTAAAGAAAAATGCGCCTGTTCAGGAAAAGGGGTAAATGGCCACAAGAACTTGTCAGGACGTGAACCTAGACAGTCTTCTGAATCAATCCATCATCCTTCAGGAAAATGTATTTTCTTTATATCAAAGGCCTATTGAAACAAAGACAAGGCATTCAACATTGTTGAGCAAAACTTGTGTTCAGCTTAGTTGCACCTTAGTTAAGTTCTACCATGGACCCCACCTACCCACCATGTGCTATTTATAATACCAGTATCTTCTTATTTGGCAGAGGGGTATTTTGGTTTCCTGGTCAACGGGGCCAGGTAAAACTACTTCTGTAGGCACTGAGAATAGCTATACCATGGGGGAACCCTTCAGCCCACTCATTCACCAGCAGAGTTAGTATCACCAGTAGAGCCTGGTTTCCTATGGGGCGTCCACAAGAATAGGACTTTCATTATCAAGATGAGAGTAGAGCTGAAAAGTATAATGTTTCACTTGTCAGGTTCATTAGGTAGGCAGAGGAAGAAGGGCAAGCTGAACATGAGCCCCATTTTTATTCAAACCATGCCCTTGCTAATGTACCCTGACCCATTGCATGTAAAAATGAAATAATTTATGTCCAATTTGTATGCTAAGATCTACTAACAGATCCAGTTTCCTTCTCCCAGAGCCAAGTTTACAATTTATAGAAGACTTCTAGGAAGGCTATGGATATGTTTTCATCAGGGTTAATTCTTCTGAGACATGTTGTATTGTTAGTGCTTTCAATAACAATCAGTGACATTACGGCTGCCTATTGGGGAAGCCGAGAAACCTCTGCAGTGGTCTAGTATATTTGTTTGCACTTGGCTCACAATGTGAACTGTCAGTTACATGCAGTATGTCGAATTAGCAGACTTTTACTAGTTCATGAAAGTCAATATTTTTACAAGCAATGCAAATGACTATTTAAAATTCCTGAAATATGTTGGTTCTCCACCCTGCTCTTTGACGGGCAAACATTATGCACACAAATCCCACGACATCCTCAACTTAGACATTTGTCTTGTTTGCACAGCGTAGAATTCTTCTTAGTCCTGGTTACCTCATAAAATAAGATTTTAATGGCGAGCCTTTGTTCCCAAGAACAATATCCATGTTTCTCAGACCATGAAGGGACCTGGCGAACTTTTGGTCTCATCTACCGAAGATGGATGGTTGGATAGTCTTGGAAAAAAACAACCACTCTGTTGGCAGTGTCAAGACCCTGTTCTAGTAGCGTGCCCTTAGCCGTCACTGGGAATACATCTGCATAGACCACCAGGGACCTCAAACTCTGCCACATTATGCCATCCCTTTCTAGCTGTTTTTAGAATCACCAGTTGACCACCAGTATGGCCATAATTATAGCTTCCATGGGGGTATTCACATTCGAAACCCAGATTGAGTTCTCAATCTGCCTAATTAATATGGAAGCAAAAGTATCTACCGGTGATTTTTTTGCTCTTTAAACCAAAGCAATTTACTATGTTCTAAACTGATGTCACGAATTATAACTTGTAACCTTCTTACAGGAAAAACACAGCTCACATCTAATGTCCATAGCTAGAAGGTTATCCTCCTAAACGTGTGTTTTTCCTTTTATAAAATTTCATTAAAACCTGATTTACGAAGTAGTGTCTGGCATAAACACAAGTATGTGTAATATCAAAATTAATATATCTTTCATTATAACTAGATGCTTACATTGTGATAGTAACATAGATGAAATGGAAGTCAACCCCTACATGACCTTGGCTCATTGGTACAGTGTCCAACGTAATATTATTCTTTTCTGAATATTTTTATCATTTTTAATTTACCCAAATATGTTTCTTCTTTTTTTGCAATTAAACTGGTGTTTAATGATACCAAAATGGAATCAAAATTTTTTGTAAGCTTCCTTTTTTCCCCCTTTTTTCGGAAAATTTGGTTCAACCATTACAATTTACCCTTAAAATCAATTCTTTAATTGTTCTGTATGTAATGATGCCAAATATGTACATTATCTTATTTGTGAACTATAAAAAAGCCCAAGAACACATGTCCAAATTCAAGTTTTAAAGGTAACCCCATGACACAATAATCACCAGGGTAGCACCAGACATATTCAATGGGTTTTGGGGCTAAAAAGGGCACACGCCCCATGATTAGGGCTTCATCAAAGCGGAAAATTTTTTGGGTTTAAGGCCTATGAGATTGAGAAAACCTTTCCAAAACCTTGCTTTGGGAATGACTTGCCTAATCTTATGGGACAGCATTTGATCCCATCCTGGGTTCTAAATATGCGGGTTCTTCACAGAGGCCTTAATAGATTTGCACATGGGCCCCCAAAAAAGGGCATATTTTCCAACGTAAAGGGGAAAAGCAGGAGCCCCTTAAGAAGGCGGCGTGCGTATGCGCGGGGGAAAAATATTGCATGGACAGGGCCCACCCTTTTTTGGTGTACCACGCCCCTTAAAAAAAGCCACACCCACTCCACCTAACTGCAAAAGGTTTTAGAAGAAAGCCCGGTTTTCCCTTATACCCGGTAACCCCCCCTAACCAGGTAGGGGCCCCCTTTACATGCAGGTGGGTTTCCCCCTTGAAACCAGGGGGAGGGCCCCCTTTTACCAGGAAAGAGCCCCCTCTGTAGCCAGGTAGACCCCCCTTTGGGTTAACGGTAGATGCCCCCCTTTTGGGTTTGGGGCCAGGTAGAGGGCCCCCCTTTTTGGGGGGGGGGGGGGGGGGGGTTAGCCGGGTCGGGCCCCCGGGTTTTTACCAGGTAGATGCCCCCCCTTTGTTACCGGGAAAATTTCCACCCTTTGTTAGCCAGGTATTTGCCCCCTTTGTTGTCAGATAGATGCCCCCCCCCCTTTGTTGGGCGAGGTAAAACGGGGGGGGGGGGGGGGGGCGGGCCATACGGGGGGTTACAACCATTTACCCCCAATGGGGCCTGGTGGAAAAAAGGGGGCCCCGCCCAGGTGGGCCCCCTTTATTCCCCCATGACAAGTGGGGCCCGGGAGGTCCCCAAGGGCCCCCGGGGGGGGCCCGGGCCGGGGAAACCCGGGTCACTGAGGGGTTTGGGCCCGGCCTCCCCGAGCGCTCAGAAAACCCCCCCCCGGGAGTTGGGGCCCTAATTTCCCCGACTCCCGGGCGGGCGCGGTGTCAGCTAGCACGGGCCCACAAAGCGCGGGGCGCCCGCTGATCCCCTTGCGGGCTGAAGGTTTTGGGCCCTTTCCCTGCCAGGCCCGGGCCCTTCCCTGCTAACGTAGGCGGCGCGGGATGTCACTTCACCGTGCCGCCTATGCAGGGGGGGGCAGTACGGGGGGCCGGGGGCGGGCACGGAGCGGTCGGGACCGCCAGAGCGGGGGCCCAAGCCGGGTAATGGCTGTTTTGCTTTTTTTTTTTTTTTTTTTTTTTTTTTAATATCCCAAAAGGAAGCGGCCCGCAAACCTCTCCTAAAGGGGCCCTCGGGGCTACCCCTCTCTAAAGGGGGTTTCGGGCTACCTCCCAAAAGGGGGGCCCCGGGGGGGGGCTACCTCCCCGCTGGGGGGGGCCCTGGCTACCCCCTCGCTAAAGGTGCCCTGGCTACCCCCCGGGCTAAAGGGGGGCCCTGGCTACCTCTCGCAAAAGGGGGGCCCCGGGCTCCCCTCTCAAAAAAAGGGGGCCCGGGCTACCCTCCTAAAGGGGGGCCCTGGCTACCACTCGCTAAAGGGGGCCCGGGCTACCTCTCTCAAAGGGGGGGCCCTGGCTACCCCCCCTAAAGGGGGGCCCTTTTCAACCCCTCCTCTAAAGGGGGCCCTGGCAAACCCTCTCTCAAAAGGGGGGGCCCTGTCTCCCTTTAACGTTAAAGGGGACCCCCTGGTAGCAAAACCTGAAGGGGGCCCTGGCTACCTAACGCGGAAGGGGGCCCCCCTGGCAAACCAAACCCGGGGAAGGGGGGCCCCGGGCTACCTAACCTCTAAAGGGGGGCCCTGGCTACCTATACCTCTAAAGGGGGGGCCCTGGCTACCTAACCCTAAAGGGGGGGCCCGGGCTACCTCTCTCAAAAGGGGGGGCCCCGGCTACCTAACGCTAAAGGGAGCCCGGGCTACTAACGCGGGAAGGGAGCCCTGGTTTACAAACGCTGAAGGGAGCCCGGGGCTACCCTTAACGCTGAAGGGGGCCCTGCTACCTAACGCTGAAGGGGCCCCTGGCAACCAAATTTGCGAAGGGGGCCCGGGCACCTAACCTCAAAAGGAGGGCCCGGGCCTACCTAACCCAAAAGGAGGGCCCTGGCTACCTAACCTCAAAAAGGAAAGGGGCCCCGCTACCTAACCTTTTAAAGGGGGCCCTTTACCCCCCCACCTTCCAAACCCTTTTTTTTAAGAATACTAGCCCTCAAATTTTGGGGGCCTGTACCCGCCCCTCCCCCCCATTTGGGAATTTTGTACAGGGGTTTGGGGAAAAATTAAAAAAACCCGAAAGCGGGAAAATTGGGGTTTCCTAAATATGTTTTGTGAAATTTTTCTGCGGGTTGATTTGTGGCCGGGACAATCTTTCATGGCTTGTGGAACGGTTTGAAAGAAGAGAAGGGAAAAAAAAACGATTAAAAGAGAAAGAACGACCCTCGGGATGGGGACGTCTCCTGGGTCCCGGTATTTTTTTTGGAAAGGGGGTTTTTGTTACACCCAATTGGATAAATTCTGAAAACACTGTAAGGGAAAACCTGGCTGGGGGCCCTGACCTCAAATGTGGTCCCTAAAATGGGGGGTTTTTGAAGGTTATACCTGATTTTGGTGTCTGACCTCTATGTGCCCCTCTATATGGTGGTTTTGGGGTTTAAAACCAAAAGCTGGGTCTGACCTCTATGGGCTCTAAAGGGTTTGGTTTTTGTAGGGTTATACCTGAGCGGGTGCCCAAACCTCTTTGTTGTCCTATATGGAGGTGTTGTGGAGGTTTTTTTTTTTTTTTTTTTTTTTTTTTTTTTTTTTTTTTTTTTTTTTTTTAATTTTTTTTTTTTTTTTTTTAACCTGAGCGGGTTTCTGACCTCTATGGGGGTCTCCAAAAGGGGTGGGTTATATCGGTTTTGTTTGGGGCCCGGGGTACATTGTATCTGATTGTAAGAGTGGGGGAACACCTGACCCTGTGATAGGAGTTCATTTCTTTCTTGCTGGTGTGTATTTTAGAAGGTGGTGAGGTGCGTGACCAAGGGAAATATGGAGGAGGATTTTGTATGTGGGTGGGGGGGGATATTTGTATGTGGGTGGGGGGGGATGGTATATTGTAGGGGTGGGTTGAAGGGGGAGGGATATTGTATGTGGGTGGAGGGGATATTGTATGTGGTGGGGGGGGAAAGGGGGGGGGGATATTGTATGGGGGTGGGGGGGGATATTGTTGGGGGGGAGGAGTACTTGGGGCCTGTGTCTATGATGGTATGTGTGGAGACAGACAGATATGTGACTCTCTTCCCATTGTATTTACACAATACAGTTCTTTTTTTGCACACTGTATTATGTGGTAAAATGGGCGCATTTATATCCTAGAGGCCGTTTTTTTTTTTTTGCTGTGGGTGGGGCATCGGGTTGCTGGGGGCGGGGTTTACAGGGGGGGGGGCCCAGGTGCTTAAGCGGTATGGGGCCCTGAAATTTCTGTTGGCGGCCCTGCAGGTAGATGCCCCCCTTTGTTAGCCAGGTAGATCCCCCCCTATAGCTAATAAAAATAAAATAATAAAAGCCACTTATGTCACTAGGCTTCCTGCAGCGCGGCCAGCTCCGGACATCTCCCGGCCGACCGACAGCTCGCAGGGGGAGTAAGTGCAGCCGCGCGTCACTCCCCCTGTGACGCTGATCTGTATGTACAGTGCACACCGGCGCTGTAAATACAGGGGGAGAAGGGAGGAGGGGAACGATGCCCCCGGGCTCCCTCCCTGTAGGCAGCTGCACGGAGCGTGCAGCTGCTGACTGACTGTGCGGCTGCGGCCACACAAGTCACTGAAACTCGCCGCAGGTGAGCGGCCGCTGCGGCCGCTTCACCCGCCTGTAGGGGCGCCCCGGCGGCGCCAGAGTAGCGCACCAGCGCTATTCTGACGCCGCGGTCATTTAAAGAACACCCGCTGCCTGCTGGCGGCGGGAGGTTCGCCAACTCTGTCGGGGTGGCGGGGGGGGACCCCCATTAGCGGGACCCCCCCACCAAAAGCGGGAGAGTTGGCATGTGTGCCTTAAAGTGGGTCTTTCAGCTCTCTTATGCTACTTTACATGTGAGCAGCATAGGATAGAGGGAAAAAAAAACAGCCACTTAATATATACTTTAAGTTTGTATTTTTATGTAAAAATCTATACAAATGCTGCCAGGATTGGAATTCTAGATCCACACAGCATCGGACAAAATTCGGCGGAAAGTCGACCGTTTTTTTTTTTTTCTGATGCACGACCGCGGTTTTTGTCACCATACAATTGATTGTATGGAAAACCAATGACAAAACTAAAAACATCAGTGTATTTAGCAATATGTTCCTAAATACGCTGGTGCAAGAAAATCTGCCGAAAAAAAGGCCTGTGTAGACTACAGGCTGTTTCTTCTATTAAAGTCTATGGACTGGCTGAACAGTCGCATTTTCAGCGGTTTTAGAATCCTAAAACCCATGAAAATACGATTGTTTTTGTGTGCTATGTAGACATAGCCTAAGTCCTGCTTCTTCCTCCCACAAAGAATGTTTGACAGCTCTTTCTCCATATAGTCTCTTAAAATAAGATCTCTAAGGCCCCATTCACATCACACTGTAGCTGTCCAAAATTGGAATATCGTGAAAAAGGTATGCTGGCATATACTGTATAGCCTAGGCCAAGTAAAGCTTCTATTGGGCTGTGTTTGGTTTATATTGTAGGGGTATATTCTGTGCTCAAAAGCATTCTAGACTACTCTTTCACACCAAACATAGTCCAAAAAAGGCTGCATTAGGTCTTTAGGATCCTTATGGCTATGCCATGGTATATGCCAAGATGCCTTCACAGTATCCTGACATATACCAGTCATGGACAACTAAAACGTTATGTGAATGGGGTCTGAGAGGTCTTAGTGTAAGAGTTTGTATGCAGAAACACAAGTCAATCATTGTTTGTGTGCAGAAGCAGATCTCGTACATTTTGTCTAATAGTCCTAGTAACATAGATTTTTCCAATACTAAATCAGATCATACAGAACCATATATCTTCAACTTGCTTGGTATATTTCCCTCTATGCTTTGCTTTCTTATATAGCATATAAAAATGATGGACCATATAATCCATGAGTTCTCTATGTCTATGTATTAGAAGGTTAAAGGGGTGATCCATGCCATCAGCAGAGGCTCACCAGAAGTATGTCTTTTTTTTATCTTCCTCCACCATGGCTCCATTTAATGTTAATTTTTTAAAAAAGTGGAAAAATGGATAGACAATTATACAACATAAGGTATATCTTCTGCCTTAAAGGGGTTTTGCCACAAACTCATTTCATACCTCCTGCATCCATCTCTTCAGCTCTGTGTGCTCAGAAGGGGGCGTGTGAGATGTGTTTGAATTGCATATCTTGTGACCCAGCAGGATGACATCACCATGCCTTTCCCCTCTAGTCAAAGAAAGGTCTGCATTGTGAGTAGCTGAGAAGTAAAGTTTTTGCCTCCAGGCACAAGGGTCCTAGGTTCAAATCCCTGCAGGAACAAATCTGTGTTTTTATTCTCTTTATCAATGCACATAGCTCATTGAGGTTTTTTTTTTTATTTATCTGCACTGTCTGACTAATTACTAAGTAGTACAGAGGATGGGAGTAGAATGACAGCACCTGGAGTTTGAACACTCAGTAGCTGCCTGACAGGAGAGGTGATGTCTGACCAGGAGTGAGGAGCTCTCAGCCCTGGTCGTATCCCCTGGAGACGAGCTGTAAACAATGGATCACTAAAGGAGCAGCTAACATAAGAACGGTGCAGAATTTTTAATAATAATGAATGGTGAAAATGTTTATTATTTTATTTGCAAGCGTCACACGTCAATTTTACTTCGTGGAAAAAAACCTTTAATTGTCATGATGTTACATACCTGTCTGCATCAGTGGAAAACTTATGTAACTGTGGACCAATTGCTTTTGACACAAATCTACAAGTATCACATAAAACCCATAATCAATAATTTTAGTGTTTCTTGATACATATATCTGTAGTATAACAATTGTATTACTCAATTACTTTCAATTTGTAGAGAACACAGGAAGGTTGTCTGTACGGGGAGAAAGACAAGATATCAAAGCAGTAGCAAACATTTCAGAATCCCACATCATCCAAGAAGACAGACCTGTGGAGTTTGAGAAAGCCCCATCAACAACTATGTCTACGACAACCACCACCAGAACAACTCCTACTACCACCACAACAACGGAGAGCACTACTACTACAACTCTGGCTACAACAACCACCAGCCCAGAATACTCTGTGATAACACTGTATTCTGCCGTACCGGGCTCTGATGCAGAAAACAATATAAAAGGTACAGATTAACTATGTTATATGTCTGACTATGGTTTTTACATTTAAAATGCTTAACTTAGAAAGTTTATCAGAAAATTATTTAAGCAATTTCCAGACATTCAGTACAGCAAAATAATCTGGTTGATACAAGGATTAGTTGAAATTTAGTTGAAATCTAGTACAGGTAGTCCCCGGGTTATGAACGGGATAGGGACTGTAGATTTGTTCTTAAGTTGAATTTGTATGTAAGTCGCAACAGGTATATTTATTAAATGTAACTACAGCACAAAAGGTTTTTTTTGTGTTTTTGATAGTGCAGGGAAGGGTTTTTACATTTGTTTTGCTGTCTGTGCCCCTGTTAAGAATATTTCACCTCATGTGCTGCTGTGGCATGCTGGCCCTTGTAGTTCCACAGCTACTATCTCCTGTGAACATGGAACTACAAATGCCAGCATGCCCCATAAGTCTCCGTTTGTAACTAGAGGACAGATGTAAGTCAAAACAGTGTAAGTCGGGGACTGCCTGTATTCCCGATCATAAAAGGTGCAACATGTAAGTCCTGGATCCCAATTCAGAATTAGTAGCAGGGCTCCCCCCAACTTCCATGTGCCATGTATAATACCGGTGTCGTTTGGGCCCTCTCTTGCACCAGAATCTGTATGTGACTGCTTCCGCTGCGTCTCCTATATAAGGGGAAGCATTACTGTCCAAAAGTTGCCCAAATAATGACTTGACTTTAGGCAATAGTGCTGTTGCTCTTTTTAGGTGGAGTAACACCTTAAAGTTGATTATTTAATTTTGATGTTTGGGATATTTGTAATATTTATTATTAGTTCTTCGCTAACTCAGTGTAAGCTGCTATTTATTTTTAATAAAAGAGATGTAATGATTACATAAAAATGTCAATAAACCTCTATTTTAGTGAAGTTTTAACCATCTGACCCTATGTTTATTCATATCATGTATTCACCAGTTTTTCCATTCTTTGTATACACTGTTTAAAGGACCTTTCTGTTTCCAAAATTTGATAGATCAAATAACATGGAATGTAAAAAAAAAAAGTAAATTCATGACAGTACTAATGCAACCACTTAAAGGGGATGTATCGCTTCCTTACTTCGGCTCATTCACACTACTCTGAGCTTCCCAGCTCTGTGAATGCAGGGGCGTTTCTTCCCCTCCCAGCTGGATGACATCATCCCCCCTTCACTGCTGGCCTGAGACTCCCTTCCTCCCCCCCTCCCTTGAGTCCACATATCACTGTGTCTCTCCCCATCAGTTTTTTTTAATAAGAGCTGTATACATACCACAGGCTGCATTCAAAACTAATCTGAGCACTGATCTCTCACAGCTGGAGATGTATTTACAGCTTTCTAAGAACGGCAAGATCTGCGTGTATGGGAGGAGAGTTAGGCACAGGGTCAAAACTGTCATGTTTTCTCATTGTACAAATCTGCTGCAGTCTGTTTCTGCTAGGTGTGGAGACAGAAAAATGCTACGGCCCCTAACTCTGAGTCATTCTGTACAGCCCGTGAATGGACCCAGGGGCTGTACAGAATGTAAATGAGCTCTCAGCTAGTGAAATGCAAGGAGGAGGGATCAGGAGGGATTAGACCCACACTGGATATCAGTGTAAATAAAAACACAAGCTAAGGGACACTGTGAGAACAAGTCAGCATTGCTAATGACATACAATTTCAAAGTTGCTTGTTTTCACTGTCCCCTTGTTCTGAAGACCATTTAATGAAACGATAACACCCCTTTAATTCCTGACCCCACCAAAAAGGAAAATATACGTTTGTTTGGTGTTAGATGGACTTCTGGTCAATGCTTGCCCCATGTTCCAAACCAAAAAAAAGATTCTGTCCTACATTGGATAGCTTTAATCTTACTACCAATCCAAGTCCCCCGACATTCATGATTTTTTAATAGATAACATAAAAGAAAGAATAACTTGTGCACAAACATTCAGTTAAATACTGAACACATGCCTGATTGATTCTATCATGATTCCAGTGTTATCGAAGCCTGGAATAGAGTTTTCTACTGCTTTGTGCTTGCCATAAAAAACTGTAAACGTGATGGACCCCGATATAGGTCAAACACTATATATATTTTAACATAAAAGGTTGTCTGATTAATTTGACTAAAACAACAATGCAATACTTAGCTCTGGTGCTACAAATACTAAAGCATATACAGGTACAAAGAACATAGGCCTAATAATAGTCTGACATTTCCTATTCTGTAGAGAGATTCTCAGTAGTCTGCTCATGATCAGTACAGGCAGGATTACACTGAAAGATTACACCAATGTGTATAGATAATACAGGATCCACAGGTCACAATAGGAAATGTCACAGTTCCCTTTCTTCCCCTCCCTGCACAGTGACTTATTCCCAGGTCACAGAGCATGCCTAGAAAACTCTCCTATAGAAGTCAATGGGACTGATCCTGTTCACAGAATCCTATGTCTATGAACCTGCTGTAAAGCATTTCTCTAAATGCTGCTAAAGACAGTACAGGTAACAATGCTGTCCCCACAATCATATATAGGCGACGGAATTGAGAAATCTATAATCAGAAAAAAAATATCTTAGAAGAAAAGAATATGTATCGGTGTCTTGTTTTAATAAGTAAAAAAAATTTGGTGACAGATTTCCTTTAAGTCAGCTGATTGCAGGCATGGTGATATTCTGACACCACAAATCTAAAATTGATGGCCTATCGAATATTAATAACCCTTTTAGTTAAAAATTAGGTTGTGGCCCCATTTCTATTTCTGAATCCTGGACTCCACCTGACACCCTATCCCAGCCACATATAGAAAAGGAAGCTGTGCAGATGTATGGCCTCCTGTACCCAAATTATAGGAAGGTTATGAAAATATCCAAGCTAGTGACTTTAGGAGAAAGACTTTTGGAAAAAGACACATACATTTTGTTATAATGTTTCCAAAATCACAAATAGACCCGCACTGGCCCAGATGTGAAAAAAGGAAACCCTTGTGGGCCCATGGGCACGACGGTTCCCTGAGCTAGAGGCAGAGTGAAAGAGTCATGTCTAGTATGTGCAATTATCAACAGTAGCTGTAGGGTGGGCCCCAAGAATCTTCTCCACTGGTTGTAACAAGGTACCCCAGTCCAATATTGATCAGAATATCAAAGGATCTTATGCCCTGGGTTTTGAACTATACATATACCGGTAGCTCTACCTTCCTTATATTATGTTACTAACAGCAGGAAGGTTCTAATAATAATATTGTCTATTGATAAAATTTAAAACCGTGGGGAGAATAAGTATTTGATGCACTGGCGATTTTGTACGTTTTTCCACCTACAAAGGATGAAGAGTTCTGTAATTTTTGTCGTAAGTAAACTTCAACTGTGAAAGACAGAATCTAAAAAACATCACATTGTATGACTTTTAAAGAATGAATTTTGCATTTTATTGCATGAAATATGTATTTGATACAATAGAAAACAGAACTTAGTATTTGGTACAGAAACTTTTGTTTGCAATTACAGAGGTCAGACGTTTTCTGTAATTCTTGACCAAGTTTGCACACATTGCAGCAGCAATTTTGGACCAGTCCTCCATACAGATCTTCTCCAGATTTTTCAGCTTTCAGGGCTGTTGCTGGGCTTCATTGAGTTTCCAATTGGGTTCAGGTCTGGAGACTGGCTAGGCCACTCCAGGACCTTGAAATGCTTCTTACGGAGCCACTCCTTAGTTGCCCGGGCTGTGTGTTTTGGGTTATTGTCCTGCTGGAACACCTAGCAACGACCCACACCTGAGTGAAGGAGGTTGTTGGCCAAAAACTGTGATACATGGCTCTGTCCATCCTCCTTTCAGTGAGGTGCAGTCTTCCTGTCCCATTTGCCAAAAACACCCCCAAAGTATGTCGTTTCCAACCCCCATGTTTCACGGTTAGGACAGCTTTCTTGGGGTTGTACTCATCCTTCTTTTTCCTCCAGACACATTGAGTGGAGTTGATACCAAAAAGCTCTATTTTGGTCTCATCTGACCACATGACCTACTCCCATGCCTCTTCTGGATCATCCAGATGGTCATTGGAGAACTTCAAATGGTTCTGGACATGTGCTGGCGTGAGCAGGGGGACATTGCGTGCACTGCAGGATTTTAATTCATGATGGCGGCGTAGTGTGGTACTAATGGTAATCTTTGAGGCTGTGGTCCCAACTCTATTCAGGTCATTGACCAGGTTTTCCCATGTAGTTTTGGGTCTTCTCACTCATCTGTTTGTCTACTGTCCTGTTGCCCATCCCGGCCTTGTGCATGACTACAATTTTGTCCTTAGACAGCTCTTTGCTCTTGGCCATAGTGGAGAGGTTGACATGTGATTGGTTGAGTGTGTGGACCAGTATTTTTTATACAGGTTACCAGTTCAAACAGGTGCAATTAGGTACAGGTACTGAGCACAGAGTAGGAGGGTTTTTTAAAATTAAAACTAAAGTCTGTGAGAACCAGAATTCTTGCTGGTTGGTAGGTGATCAAATACTTATTTCATGCAATAAAAAGTTAATTAATTATTTAGAAATCATACAATATGATTTTCAGGATTTCTTTTTAGATTCTTTCTCTCACAGTTGAAGTGTACTTACGATAAAATTTACAGACCAGTTTTGTAGATGGGAAAACTTGCAACATCGCCAGTGTATCATATACTTATTTTCACCACTGTATCTCTGCAGGTTGCTATCATAACAGTTTTTCTTTTTTAGTTATGTTATTTCCATATACTTTTTGTAACAGGATTCCACTTTTCCTAATCCACTTTCATTAATGCTAATGATATGGGTCGGAGAGGGGTGGATGGTTTTATTGCAAAGCAAAAAAAAAATTGCATCTCCTGACAAAATCTGCAGTAGGCAGCTGAACATACAGGTTTAAACAAAGCCATCCCGTTACCATAAGTGGCTCAAAGACACTCCAGCATAAATGGTTTGGTGGCTTTGCAACCTGTCTGTCATTGCTGAAAATTTCAACAGGAGATTGACTCACAGGTAAGGCCACATGTTTGAAATGGTTTTGGTCTAAAACTCACTTTTTTGCCCTATGGGGAAAAAAGTGAGTTTTAGACCAAAAACCGTTTCATATATGTGGCCCTTAGTAACTTTGTCACTCTGGGGGAATCACATTAAAAGGTTGGATTTTATTGCTTTTTTAATTGCAAGTAAAAAAATAATTGTTGTTTTAAGACATCCATAATATAGCCACATTTTATTATCTGTATTGCAGCTGGAAGACCCTTTCAGCAACACTGACCCTAATTTAGAGCACCTAGAACCCCATAATATCAAAATTTGGTTCAGCAGAATCATAGAGTAATATATATGTCGTATGTCAGTTTTGGGAGACTGCTGCACAATTTAATCTTGATGATAATTTAATCCCGAAATTTTCCAGATGAATTATTCCTTTCTGAAGAAACATGCCCCTTTTAAAAGGAAATTTTTAACTTGTATCTGCCTTGTGTGATTGATTAAAAGATAGTGACATTTCCCTTTTAGAAAACTGCTTGGAGGGATATTGTCTTGTGTCGCTCAGCAGTTGTATAAAATAGTCTGCAAGCTTTTAACATATCTAATTTAAAAAAATCTGTAATGGATTTAGAACAGTAACATGTTATCATTATAAAGGCCATCTGATACTTTCCATGTATTCTTTTACGTATCATATGATATAGTTAAAATGTGTATGCTCTGTTTAATGTTAAAGGGGTTGTCTAGTGGAAAAACAAATTGGGGCAGATTTATCAAAAGTGTCTTACTTTTAGGCAGTGTAAACTTAGACTAGACGGTCTTAAAATGCGACAAATTTATCACAGTGTTGATAAATCTGGCGCAGGTTAGAACTGTCTAGTCTCAGTTTGTACCATCTTTAAGGTGGCTTACTTTTACGCCAGAATTTGGTCGCACTTCCTGACACATTTTTTGTTGCATTTAAGCCACGTCCCCTTTCCACAAAACCACGCCCCCTTTACGAAGCCCACCCCTTTGTCGGACGCGCCGCAGAAGCATCTGAAACTGTATAAAACACATAGTAAATGTTGCAAAAAAGCTTGTTTTTGCTGCAAATTGAGCCAGAATTCTGGCGCAACTGCCTTGATAAATCTGCCCCATTATGTTCTGAATAATAACTCTTCCAAAGGTAGACACTTTTGTAATATACTTTTACTACACTTTCTATGGGCTTCTTGCAGTTCTCCAAAAACAGATTTTCTATTGAGGGCTACACAACACAGGTTAAAGACAGATTTTTGGCGGATTCCACTGAAAATCCGACCAAAAACCTGTGCTGTGTGAACATAGCCTTAAAGGGAACCTGTCACATAGATTATGCCCCCATTGCTGAGGGCAGAATAAGCTAGTATCAGACCTGCTGTTTCCAGCGCTGTGTCCCTTATGCTGTAAAATGCTGCAGTTTTCGAGTATTTAATACTCAAATCTGCAATTTTGAGCCAAAAAAGAGTCATTCAAAGAGTCAGTTTTTTTTCAAACCCTGCCCACCTGAGGCTAGCCCCACCCACCTCAACCGATAAACCTATTACTTTGAATAGGCAGAACCATGTGAATAACTGTCAGTGGGCGTGGCTAGCATTTGGTGGGCGGGGCTAACACCTGCTCATGAATAAGATCTGAGCCCTAAATACTCTAAAACTGCTGCAGAATAAGGAACACAGCGCTGGAAACAGCAGGTCTGACACTGGCTTGTGTTGTCCACAGCAAGGGGGGCATAATCTATGTGACAGGTTCTCTTTAATGTGTTCTAAGCAAGTGATCAAAACTTTCTACCCAACTTTCCCACATTTCACAGAATTGCACTTCGAAACAGGTCACAAAGTGAGTGCTTGGTGAGAATATCTTGGAGGTGGGCATAGCTAAATTGTCTCAGGAATAGTACAGGGGTAATAATGCAATGCATCAGCACTATCTGTAATGCAAGTTTGTTTTTCTTAGTTAGAGAAGGAGAGTGTGAAGGCACCATTGCATCAGTTGAGGCACCGAAGAAATATCACAGTTATGGTCGAAATGAAGGCGCTTGGATGAAAGACCCAGCAGCAAAGGATGATCGAATCTATGTGACAAATTATTACTATGGAAATAATCTTGTGGAGTTCAGAAATCTTGACAATTTCAAGCAAGGTAGGAAATTTGAGATTTCACAGCTCTTTTTAGGCTTTATATCTACAGATGTCAGATTTATCTAAAATCAGAACCCTTAGCAACATTGAAAAAGACACCCAAAATCCATTAAATTCTACCCTTTTTCCTGCAGTGTTGATCCAGGTCAGGCCCTGTGCATGTCACCTTCAGAAATTAATTCTCTAGAATGTTTTTAGATCAAAAGGAAGATTGGATTACAAAGTGGAAGGCAAATATGTCCCAAATATGTCCCAAGGTTTTCCTAAATATTTGTATCCTCTCCATTGTGCCACAATCCAGTTATTTAGATCTAAGAAGACATATTTAGGAGAATGGGTATTGCATAAGATATGCATGAGGCCTAAAGTAAAAAAGAATCTGTACAAAGCATGTGCCAATTGCCTTATATTAGTGTGAAAAATACTGCATGCGCTCTCAGTGATAAACTAGTACAGAGGGAGAAGAAGCTCTGCTAGCATGGGTAAGGGAAAGAGATAAAGATATAATATGCCTATACAGTTGTGTAGTGGAGACAGAGTTATTGCAGATTGTACGTTTTCCTGAAGAGGTGAATTTTCAGGATGCTTATGACTGTTTGGGTAATAATTTCCAGAGTAGAGAGAGAGGCTGATAACAATTTTGGAGACAACGATGTTAGGTGCAGATAAGGTGGTCTTGTGAAGACTAGATATTACGTGTGGGAAAGTATCAGGAGATACAAAAAACACACCTAAAGCAAGCTTAAGCAGGGTGTAAGAATACCTCTCGACCAACAAAAATATAAACACCTTAAAGAGAAGTAAAGGTCATAAAATAACATTTTTAATGTAAATATTAAAATACTGAAGTCCACGACATCTTAAACAAAAATCAAACATGAAAAGGGACCCACATTAAGCAAGGAAATAGTACTATATGGCCCTAATGAGGCTGTTACAACCTCATTTTAAAGCAAAACACAAGAAAATCGCCCCGAAAAGGACGTTCCTGTCAGGATAATAATAATAATAATAATCTTTATTTATATAGCGCCAACATATTCCGCAGCACTTTACAATAGGAACCTCACCCTGTAAACTCTAGCCCTAACCTAACTGTTACGGATGTGGTAGTGGATCATCTGGACCACCACAAGTGATGGTGTAAGCCACGCCAGGGAGCGGAGTCTAAGTAGGTCCGGTTTTCTCCAAAGCCCGCCGCAAAGCGGGATGGACTTGCTGCGGCGGATTTCTACCAGGTCTCTACCCCTGACGGGACTTGCTTGCGGTGGCAGCCGAGGTGTTGCGCGGTACAGAATCGTGAAGCAGGTTCGTAGTCGGGGACAGGCAGAAGGTCAGGACAGGCGGCTAAGGTTCGTGGTCAAAGGATAGAGGCAGAAGGTACGGTACAAGGTAATCAGAACAAGACACTCTGGAACGCTTCCTCTCTAGGCACAGGGCACTATCGATTCGGCAATGTGCCCAGGAAGGGGCAGAGCTTAAATAGGGTCAGCAGCAGGTGAGACCATACATGCCAACTCTCCCGTTTTTGGGGGGGGGGGGGGGGTCCCGCTTTTTGGGGTCCCCTCCCGCCCTCCCGGGGGAGTTGGCATTCCTCCCGCCGCCAGCAGGTGGCGGGGGCTCTTTAAATGGCCGCGGCGCCGGAGTAGCGCTAGGGCCGCTCCTACAGGCGGGTGAAGCGGCCGCTGCGCCCGCTTCACCCGCCCGGAGTCTCGCTGTGCAGGGAGGAGGCAGGAGGGATCGCTCCCTCCTCCCTCCTCCCCTGTAATGTACAGCGCCGGTGTTGTGCGCCGCACATACAGGTCAGCGGCGCAGGAGAAGTGACGCTGCAGGGGAGTGACGCGCGGCTGCTCTCACTTCCCCCTGCGCCGCTGAGGAGATCGGTCGGGAGCTGGCAGCGCTGCAGGAGCCTGGTGAGGTAAGTGGATTTTATTATTTTATTTTTATTAGCTATAGGGGGGGGGCTCTGCCTGGCAACAATGGGGGCACTACCTGGCAACAATGGGGGCTCTCCTGGCAACAGAGGGGGCACTACCTGGCAACAATGGGGGCACTACTGTCAACAGAGGGGACATCTACCTGGCAACAGAGGTGGGCACTACCTGGCAACAATGGGGACATCTACCTGGCAACAGAGGGGGCACTACCTGGCAACATAGGGGGCAAATACCTGGCAACAGAGGGGGCCACTACCTGGCAACAGAGGGGGCACTACCTGGCAACAGAGGGGCATCTACCTGGCAACGAGGGGCATCTAACCTGGCAACAGAGGGGGCATCTACCTGGCAACAGAGGGGGCATCACCTGGCAACAATGGGGGCTCTTCCTGGCAAC
Organism: Phyllomedusa bahiana; assembly: GCA_025379985.1. Classification (NCBI taxonomy): domain Eukaryota; kingdom Metazoa; phylum Chordata; class Amphibia; order Anura; family Hylidae; genus Phyllomedusa; species Phyllomedusa bahiana. The sequence goes on along the minus strand of JAODAL010003945.1, from coordinate 113,528 downwards.
AGAGGGGGCACTACCTGGCAACAGGGGGCACTTCCCGGCAACAGAGGGGTCATCTACCTGGAAACAGAGGGGACATCTACCTGGCAACAATGGGGGCACTACCTGGCAACAATGGGGGCACTACCTGGCAACAGAGGGGGCACTACCTGGCAACAGAGGGGACATCTACCTGGCAACAGAGGGGGCACCTACCTGGCAACAGAGGGGGCACTACCTGGCAACAGAGGGGGCACCTACCTGGCAACAATGGGGGGCACTACCTGGCAAAAGAGGGGACATCTTCTGGCAACAGAGGGGGCATCTACCTGGCAACAGAGGGGGCACTACCTGGCAACAGTGGGGCCACTACCTGGCCCCCATGGGGGCACTACCTGGCAACATAGGGGGCACTAGCTGGCAACAGAGGGGGCACTAGCTGGCAAACAATGGGGGCACTAGCTGGCAAACAATGGGGGCACTAGCTGGCAAACAATGGGGGCTCTACCTGGCAACAATGGGGGCACTACCTGGCAACAGAGGGGACATCTACCTGGCAACAGAGGGGGCATCTACCTGGCAAACAATGGGGCATCACCTGGCAACAGAGGGGGCACCTACCTGGCAACAGAGGGGGCACCTACCTGGCAACAGAGGGGGCACCTACCTGGCAACAAAGGGGGCACTAGCTGGCAAACAATGGGGGCACTAGCTGACAAGCAATGGGGGCACCTACCTGGCAACAATGGGGGCACTACCTGGCAACATTTGGGGCAACTACCTGGCAACAGAGGGGGCACTACCTGGCAACAATGGGAGCACTACCTGGCAACAGAGGGGGCACTACCTGGCAACAATGGGGGCACTACCTGGCAACAATGGGGGCACTACCTGGCAACAGAGGGGCACTACCTGGCAACAGAGGGGGCACTAGCTGGCAACAGAGGGGGCACTACCTGGCAAACAATGGGGGCACTACCTGGCAACAATGGGGGTACCTGCCTGGCTAACAAAGGGAGGCACCTACCTGGCTACAGAGGGGCATCTACTTGGCTACAAGGGGGCATCTACCTGCCTGTAAGGGGCACTACCTGCTTATGGGGGTTACTACCTGGCTATAAGGGCATCTACCTGGCTTTCTTCCAAAGCCGTTATGCAGTTAGGTGGAGTGGGGTGTGGCTTTTTGAAGGGGGCGTGACATACCGGAAAGATGGGCGTGTCCATGCAAATTTTTGCCGCGGCGCGCGTAGTGCGCCGCCGTCTAAAATCTCATGCTTTTTCATTTTCAAAAGTTGGCAACTATGGGTGAGACCAATCACCAGCGTGCTGTCCCTTTAAATTTCCCTGCAGTGCCGTGCGCGCGCACCCGGGCGACAGCAGGAGCGCGTGCCGGGACGGAAACATGAGTGTGGTGAGGTAAGTGGGACCCCGAGCCGCCGGGGTGTCCACAGCCCGAGCGCTGAGCTGCAGCACCGGCCGCAGCAGGAGACGCTGCGGCATTGCGGGTGTGCCTGCGACCCGACACGGGGGTCGCAGGGACACTTGTAACACTAACCCTATGGTCCCAAGATGAATGATCTGTCCCTCACCCTGTCAGGGCGTTACAGCTTCGGCTGTCTCTCCTAAACAGCCGAAGCTGTAACGCCCTGACAGGGTGAGGGACGGATCATTTATCTTCTATGATGCCTTGGTATTAACAAGAAATATAGGTATGCTGCGCATTGTATACACTTTATTGTTCACATTGGTCCTGAATGTTTGACACATGTGAAGATTTACCTTGGCAGCAATTTACCAGGTACTCTGGTTACCCTGTTATTGTGGATGTATTTTGATTAATATCTTTCTGGCCCCTTTTTGGTCTCCTTTTTTTCTTTATCATCCCCTAATGCAGTGTTTCTCAACTCCAGTCCTCAAGACCCACCAACAGGTCATGTTTTCAGGATCTCCCACAGAATGCACTGACAATAATTATATATCACCTGTGCAATGCTGAGGAAATCCTGAAAACATGACCTGTTGGTGGGTCTTGAGGACTGGAGTTGAGAAACACTGCCCTAATGCGATCACGTTAAACCTTTTGGATGGTCGAAACATGCTGGGATGGGACCATAGGGTTAGGTTAGGGCTAGAGTTTACAGGGTGAGTTTCCTGACAGGAACGTCCTTTTCGGGGCGATTTTCTTGTGCCTTGCTTTAAAATTAGGTTGTACAAGTCTCATTAGGGCCATATAGGACTATTTCCTTGCTTAATGTGGGTCCCTTTTCATGGTTGATTTCTGTTTGAGATGTCGTGGACTCCAGTATTTTAATATTTACGTTAAAAGTTTTATTTTATGACCTTTACTTCTCTTTAAGGTGTTTATATTTTTGGAAAGTATCAGGAGAATCGGGCTGAGATGCATGGAGGACACTGAGTTTGGCATACAATCTGGACAGACCTGCTCATTAATGCTAATATTTGTGGCTTTCTGGCTCATTCCAAACCAACATCTAACTCCCTTCTTGACTTCCGAAATAATTCTGGTTGGAAGGTCAAGTTTTTAAATAAAATATACCAAACTAAAATGCCTCCAATGTTGTCCAAATTAAACATAGCAGCTGATACTTTTTAATATACAATTACCAGTACAAATGGTGCTGCAGTGTCCTACGTGCCTCCCTAAATTGTCTTTTCCCTAATCCAGCTGCGGTCATGATATTCAATGATCCTAAAAACAGAAGATGGCACTAGAATTGTGAGGCTTTATTTTACAATTTATGTATGTTTTTCAGGTCGCTGGAGTAATCTATACAAGGTTCCATACAACTGGATTGGGACAGGGCATGTGGTGTTTCAAGGAGCCTTCTATTACAACAGAGCTTTCACTAAAAACATCATTAAGTACGATTTGAAGCAGCGCTTTGTAGCCGCCTGGACTCTTCTGCACGATGTTGTTTATGAAGATACCACCCCATGGAAATGGAGAGGCCACTCAGATATTGACTTTGCCGTAGATGAGAGTGGCCTATGGGTTATTTACCCATCTGTTGACTATGATTACTCTCCACAAGAAGTCATAGTTATCTGCAAACTAGACCCTTTTGACTTATCTGTGAAGATGGAGACGACGTGGATAACTGGCCTCAAGCGTAACTCCTATGGAAACTGTTTTATAATTTGTGGCATCCTCTATGCGGTGGATGTCTACAACCAAAAAGAAGGACAGATCTCTTATGCTTACGACACTCACACAGATACTGACGCAGATCCGAAACTGCCTTTTATTAACGAGTATGCCTTTACTACGCAGATTGACTATAATCCCAAAGAAAAAGTACTATACGCCTGGGACAATGGACACCAGTTAACATACAAAGTGAATTTTGTTGACTGATTGAATTGATAGCTTGTTAGGACGTAGGTCAGTCCTCCACAAAGAAAGCACTTTTACACACCAGTTATAACATGTTGCTTGGGGAGCAACTAAAGTATTATCCTCTGGCTGTTAGGAGATGGAAATACTCTGGCCAAGACAAGTGTAATGGCCCAGAAATGTGGTATGTGACTAATCCATTGTTAAGAAGCTGAACAAAATTGTAAAAGTGTGAATGGACGTGAGATGAATGGTTCACCGCATAAAAGAAAGCCAGTTACTTTTTTGGCCTTTTGACATACTATATTTTTAAGTGTAACCCCAATGAAGGAGACGGGACAAACTTAATGCAAAACAATTGGGAGCAAAACGTAACGGACCACCAAAGAAAGTACTGACGGCAGACACTTAACATTTCTGTTTCATTGATTTTGTAGAGTATGATTTTTCCAAAGCTAAAGACATCAAAGAAAAGTAATAAAATGCTACACTATCTTACGGGCGTTACAATGTAGAAAAAACAAACAGGAAAAACCCCAAACCATTATCGATATACTCACATGAAAGGCCAGTCTTTACACATCTTATGCAAAATCTGTTTTTATCACAACAATCATATTCCATGAGCCATTTATTATCTGTATTAAAGGGATGGTCTGGGATTAACCTTTTTTTGTAGCCCTCTTACTCTTGAGGAGTAAATGAGCTTTGTAATAGGTTTTTATTTTATTTTAATTTTTTTAAAATCCCTCCCTGCCACTTTATAGTGACCACAGAACCAAGCATTGGCATGTAACCATTGCAGTGGAACTCATGTCTGTACTTTGGTGCTTCCCTCCCTTACTGTCTTTAGCATGTGGAGGTATACAGCAAAGGATCTCTAGAACTGATGCAGCTTTAATTGGTGGCGACCTATCTGGTTGTGTTTTCAGCCTATGCAATGCACTGGCCATCTTTTAATTTGTCAGAACTATGCAGCATATGTGCAGTACATTCAACTCCTTGGAAGGAATCGAATAAATTCCTTAAGGAGCTTGAGTCCTTTTTATGCATCTACTGAGTATACTGTTGAACAAAGAATGTTTCATGCACCAGATTACCTCTACGTACACAATACATAAATAGTGTTGGAGCAGACTCCTTAACTATATTGGGGTCTGCATCTCTACAACTGATACTGATTGTTTCCTTCTGAGCTGTTTTAATTTTCTGATTGTAGATCTTCTTATTTTGGTTGTCTGTATATAATAATGGGTGCGGCCCCTTGCCTGAGCTGCTTTTAACAGCATTTAGAGAGATGCTTTATGACAGCTTCATTGGCATAGGAGCCTGTGAACAGGAGCAGACCCATGGACTTCTATAGGAGAGTTTTCTAGGTAAGATATGTGACCTGGAAAAGAGTCAGTGTGCATAGAAAGGGAGCTGTGGCTATCTGCAATTGTGTTATCTATACACATTGGTGTCTCCTTTCAGTGTAAACCTGTCTGTTCTGATACTGATGAGACTGCTCAAAAGTTTTCTGTATAGAACAGGAAGTGTCAGACTATTATAAGGCCTAGTGGTCAAAGTGAAAACTGCAAGATTTAAGGATTTAAAAAAAAAAAAATTGACAGTGATATGGGAAATTAAAAAAAAATTGCCAAAAATTCTAAAAAAAAATGTCTAAAATTAGCTAAACGATAGGTCATTTTTGATGACATTCTTTTTAAGATGTGGTTGTTTCTCCAGTTATAGCAGCACCAGTTGTAGAAAGCCTATGCTGAACCTCCATATGTACTAATGTGTACATACACCAGCATGTACTTCAGGAAAATTTCTAAAGTACGTGCTAAATGTGCCAGAGGGTTGCATTGCCTGAGGCCTCAGGCAGGGTAATGTAAGTCACTATACAGCAAATAAATAGCTATTTCATGCAATGGTATCCAGTAAAATGTGTTTAACATACACAATTTATTTTTACAGTGGGACCCTATGGGTGACATGTAACATTTACATCCCAGCATGTACATTGAATGGAAGCCATAAGCATGCTGTGAATAGCATATTGGACACATTTGCTCACTTTTTCAATATCCATGTCAAAATAGCCCTTCTTGTACGTGTGTAAGCCATCTTAAAGAGGTTTTGCCAAGAAGTGAGTTCCTTACCTAACAAGCTGATACTCCCCTCTTGAGGCTTGAAAAAAGGGGCGTTGTGTTTCTGTGTTTAAAAAAAACCAAGTACCTCCTCTGTGATGTCATCGCTCCACCTCCCATGCTAGTTCATGATACTCAGTCTCTGTAGTTGAGCAAACATTGTTTTGCTAATCCACAGAGGAGAACTGTATTGTGCACAAGCTATATGCGTTTTATTTCTCCCTCTTATTTGCTCAGGAGAGAAGATAGGCTCAGCAGGCAGCCTTCTTTCATTCCTTCATGAACGAACGGCTGCAGGGGGAGAGGGGCGGAGCAGGGAGCGTCTGCATGTTTACTCAGATAATTACATTACAACCAGTGGATTCTCTATACAAAAGACACAGGATCTTTCTCCCTAATCTCTTCAAAGCTAGTTCATGTTCCCTGCCATCAGATAAGAAGTGCAAAAAAACGCAAGCGCGGCCAGATCAGCTCCTGGTCGTGTCTAATGTAAACTGTCAGGAAACTAAGGGCATGTAAGTCAGGCTGTAGCTCTCACAGGCTTCACATTTTTAATAACATATTTTGAAAAGTAATTAAATACCCATTTTGGAGGATTCCACGTCAACATTAGATCGTGGCAAAACCCCTTTAAGTAAGACATTCACCCCTTCCTAATATTAGGGTTATTTTTTCTCTTTACTATTTACAACCAACCAGCTTTTGGTGACAAATTTATTTATCTGACCGTTTTATTCTGTTTCAGAAATGTAATAGGCAGTAATGGCTGTGCATTTTCACTTGATAGATGGTTGTTAACAAGCAAACCCAGCCAAGTCCTGAAGGAATAAGTGTCCAGCGTGCCAGCTCTCTGGTGCCAACTGTTTTCCCACAGCTTACGCCCTTAGCAGCATTTGGTGGTGTTTCTTTAGTTCTCAGATGGATCAAGATCTTTCCTTTTTAGTTTGTGTTCATATTCCATATCAAATATCTTGAACATTCAACAGCCATTTCTCCAGTTCAGTTTTATTTTATGGAAAGTATATTGATATTTTTTTCTTACAGATAGACCCAAACCAACTAGAAAAACCATGGGCTCTTCCTTTGAGGTATAACCATAAATATTGCAGGTGGACAAGGTTTTCTCACCACAATGACTATCTTTTAAACATGTAGGAAAAGGTAAATTAAGATGTTTTTCCAAATACATTGCTGTTTTGATTTTGCTTTGCTCAGGAGATGAAGATTTTTCTCCTCTTAGATTATACAACTTTGGTTAATGGCCACATCTCCCCACCTCTCTTTCCTCCGTGTCTTGTCTGATTGACCTAAGCTGCTGTCAGTCAGCTTGACCATGGTGAGTCATTCCATACAGAGTCTTATCACTAGTAACAGAGTTTGTTTACCTAACTAAATGACAAGTTTTCATTCTCTAAGCTATGTAGTCTTGTGTACTACAATTTATATATCACCTGTAATTATGTCACTGTAGCAAGAATAGTGTAGCGCTTTGACACTGTATGGGGCGAAAACGTCTTTAATATGGATTTCACAGCCATGTTGTATGGGGCGATCCAGTCAACATTGACGCATTGATGTCATACAGAGCATTATAGCCTACACAGTCTGAATACTGTTATAGATGGCAGTACAGGCAACACAGCCAGACTGCAGTTCTACAAGTCCTTTAAATTAGATCTGCAATAGACTGCCACATGTTTATGCCTCAATCACGCTAGGTAGAACACAGTGCAAATTGCTTTCATTTAGTGAAACTCAATGTTTCATTTTTGAATTCAGGGGCGTGTTTACTGGCTTCTACTGGTCTGCAGTGATGAGCTGCTGAGAACACCAGGTCTGTAGCCATAGCGACCAGCACTGGCAGCCTATCAAGAGAGATTGAACAGGTCTGTAGCTATAGCGACCTGAGGAGCTGATGCAGTCCATACATGAGGGGATATCTAGGAATAGATAGGACACTGTTAATGGACACATACTGCAAAGTGACCTGTTTTTGCAAGATTTTAACATGAAAAGAAATCCTTATAGTGAGACAACCCCTTTAACTCTCAAATTCAATCATGGTGGCCGTCAGCAATTTCAGGGCCCCATTCAGCTGAAGTATCTGGGCCAATTGCTCACTACCAATTCTTGTCCTGCACCTGTCATCACTATAAACCCACGAATTAGTCCTTGTTGTGCCAGTTTCCAAATTAATGTCAGAATGGACATATCCACATTTTGTCGGAAGACTGACGCCTGATTCAGAAGCAAAATTCTTTATTTTGGTTGATTCAAACACGTTTTTATACATGTTGATCTGGAGGTGTGTAAACATTAACATCATCATCACTACTTCACACTTTTGATTATAATTCACAATACAATTGGTTAGTTTAATCATAATACACTACAATTGGTTACTTCAAATCAATATACTTTTGATCACAATATAAATTTTTTAAAATAAAATTAATTTGGGCCCTTACAGGAATAATGCCAATACTGTCTTGGTGGCACCGATACATACAGTGTCTTTAGATTTCTGTATCTTACACTGACTTAGATTCCACAATCTAAAAGTCAGTAAGACATAGACATAGAGACTATTGGCCTCATTTATTAAAGTTGTCTAGGTCTAAGACTTTCTTTGTTGTCCATACCAACCAACCAGAGCTCCCTTTTTATTTCATATAGTGCACTGAAAAAATCAAAGAGGAGCTCTGATTGGTTGCTATGGACAACAACGAAAGTCTTAGACCTAGATAGTTTTCATACATGTGGCCCTATGTTTTCTACATGGCTGTAATGCATCTTTCAGTGCATGATTGGGTGTTCCAGCTCCTGAGTCCCAGTAAGGTTTTTTCAGACATGTAATATAAGAAAATGTAAACATTTTCACCTGTTTAAAGAAACAAAACAGCATTATTTCTTCATAATATCCAACATTGTAGATTTAAAATCATATATATTTATTGCAGTATTAGAAAACTAAAGCCTGTTGCGTTATTTGACGTCTGCAGTGTCACATTTCAGTGTTTTATTGGTTCTGTAGAAACTTAATTATGAAAGAAAAACAAAAGAATTGCTTTCGGCATTGTAGGGAGTGTGTTACATTTTCTGACTCTATTCTAGAAAGGACACCATCTGCAACCACTTTATGGTTCTTCAGAACAGTGAAAGTACAGCAGGAGGAAAGACAAGGATGATCTGAACAAAAATAAACTTTCCAAAAAATGATTGGATATTATCGTTTTAGTTACTACAAATCAAAAGGATAAGTTCACATGAAACATTTGGTTTGTTATCCTGTTTCCCCGAAAATAAGACAGTGTCATATTAATTTTTGCTCCTAAAGTCGAGCTAAGACTTATTTTTAGGGGATGTCTTATGTTTCCATCAACAAGAATTCACATTTATTATTGAACAAAATATCAACATGTATTAATATACTGTAGTGATTTCATCACAAACATCAGCATAAGCAGCCAAACTCTGAATTGCATAAAAAAAAGACTTATTTTCGAGGGATGTCTTATTTTCGGGGAAACATGGTAGTTAAATTATAATGAAAGCGGTTTTCATATAATTACCCAAAAAGTCAGCACCTCTGAAAATGGCCTTTGGGGGTGTTCACACGAAGCAGTGGTAGGACATAATTCCAGTCTCCCCACTTAGTGGTTCTACTGACTTCAAGATTACGGGCACACGGCAGTGGTTAAATGCCAGTCAGATTCTTTTTAAAGAATCCGGACGGAACTTTTGTGTCTTTTGAATGGTTTTGGGGGATGGTTCTGTCCATGGTTTGCGGTACGCCTGTCTCTCTAATCATTGAATAGGAGAGCTTCTGCTGTTAACCGGGCAGAGGATTGTGCACGTTCCGAGTTTTTCGTAATGCTGAATGTGAAAATCCACCCAATACGCTACACTGCATGGTTTTTCTACTGGGCATATATTCACACGGTCAGCATTACAAAAATGCGCATTACATGCACAATCTTCCACCTGGTTAACGGATTCTATTAAAGTCTTATGGGGATGGTTGACAGTTGGTTTTCAGATGGTTTTCAAATCCGAAACTGTCTGAAAAACTGACTGAAAACCCATGCCATGTGGTTGTACCCGATCACCATAAGATTCTGTAGGTTTCATGCACTACAACCATGTTGTTTCTAGATGTCACATTTCTAATATGGAGGCTACAATACACTGCCCTCCAGAATGGGTCTAAAGGTTTTTTCAACAGGTGAACAGATTAACATGTAGATTTTCATGAACTGCAATATAGTGAGTTAAATATACGAGAAAGTCTTAGGTATGCTGAAATGCCTGTAGTATTCCCTGAAATCCACACTGAATTAGAAAATCATATGTTATTGCATTTAGAGGGTTTTTGGTGCATATTTTCTATGCAGAATACGCTTGGAAAATCTGCGCAAATTCAGTACTATGTGAGTCCACCCTTAGACTATGTTCACACGGCTTATTCTGGGACGTATCTCGGCCCGTATTTCGCGCCATACTGCGCAAATTATAGGCTGAAATCCGTCCCAGTCATTACGGCAATGCACAGTTCTCATAGAGAACTATGGATTACGGCTCCTCTCCCTGCTCGCACAATACGGCGAGCGGGGAGAGAAGTGACATGCTACTTATTCACGGCATACACACACCGTGGATAATGCATGTCTATTGGGCCGGATTTGTTATATCCAATAGAGGGTGCTTGAGCTTCTCAGCTCCTTTCCCGTAATGCCTTGTGATATTTGATTTGGAGGCTTAGTCTCAAAGATTATTAGGTAATCTTTAAAACAGGAATGTGAAATATTCCAAAATCTACATTATTTAGGAAGGATTCTCACCTGGGAGCGCGTGGTTCTGTAAAGGGGCACAGTGATTTCCTACAGCTTTATGCATAAACTTAATAGCTCACTATGAATTTATGAAATTCTATTATAGTTTTACAAACATGATCTGGCCAATATGATTGCAAATGTCTTGTATTCAGCCAAACACTTACTTGAAGCAAATCTGGTGGGTGGTTTATGCTACTCTGAGAGCATGATGTGATAGAAGGAGAGAGGCGGAGCCCTGTTATATATAATGTATTGTGTAATTTGAAACAGGACTTCTCCGTAAAAGGCAGAGAAAATTCTAAAACAGGAAGTGAAAGTAATGCTTATCCATCTACATACACTGGTTGACAATTTGCTCTGTACACACAATAATAAAGCTGTCAATCACCAAATGTGGGCAGGGTAAGCAGGACTTTCACTGTTTTTTATGGAGATCTTTGAGTTTTTCTTAGCTTTTTACTCAGAAATCCTGCTCCAAATCATGTAACCATATATATCATATACTGCTCCCAGGCAGGGCAGCATAAACACCTGATAGGTTCACTTTAATCTTTCATGTCTTTGTCTAAAGTGCATTATTTCCATAATGGTGTGTAGCTGACCATGCACAGGACAGAAAAGTGTGCAGGGACAAGCTTCTTGTTGGACGCCCAGGCTGAATAAAATCAGGTCATGTGAATGGAATAGCCCAACTAAACGGTCAACATAAATTAGAAAAATATTCTTTACATCCCCCTTTTCCAGGAATCAAGTTCCTGTTTTGCGTGTACATGTAAAAGAATCATATTTCATATCATACCCCGCTATATTAAATATGTTGAATATATTCTTTTTGTTGTAAATAGAAAAAAATACACCTTATTTTTTAAAAAAAAGTTCCATGTATGTAAATTAGGATGTTTACCGTTTGTATATAACATGTGCATTCATTGGATGAATAATTTAATGCAAATCATTCACATTTTCAGTACTGCCGCTTGAATATGACTTAGTTAACCTTCCTGTATGAGTGATGTTTGTGCTCAGTATAAAATGGTTACAATGAATATGGTGTATTTCATTTTTATTATATTAATGTAACTTATGTGTTATTATGGAGTCAACATCTATATGTTATACTGAACAGTGACAGAAAATAATAAACGATAATGATATCATTTCAAGGATTGAAATTCTTCATTGGTGGCATACTTTTACTTTACATTATAAAGAGTAACTATTGCTTACATTTTTTCCCCAGGAATATTACAAGGAAAGATGAGAATATTTGCATTACATCTAATTACTGAGCAATTTAGTTCTCTTCCTATCAGATCCCTACCTTTTCTCTCCCCTGCTTCTTGCATGGATTACTCACTTCAATTTCCCTGGTAAAATTAGTCTTCAGTAAAGAAGAGATTTAGAGAAGTCTATGGAGAGGGGAAGGGAAGCAAGAGGGAGCAGCTGCAGATAGAGTGAAACACATTCGCAATCATATTTGTGTTGCTTCCAGTGCTGAATTAATAGCTACATTGCTTATTTCTGCTGAATAATTTCCACCATGCTGCTTCTGTGTGTATCTGAGAGATAGATATTGAAGCATCTTCTCCTCTTTTATCTTTGTGCTCTCTTTGCCCTTTACTCAAATAATATTCTAAACCAAATTCCAGCACCCCAGCATAATTCATCCGATCTCTAGTCTCCAGAAACCACACAGAACCCCTTAAAAGGTCCCCAAAATGCTGCACTTTTCACGCCACTACGTCTCCACAGTTGTCTACGCATCCTATCATTCAGGGGTTCCCAAACTCCAGTCCACTCCCTTGTTAACTGCTCAGGAAAGACAGAATACATGACCTGTTTGTGGGGCGTGAGGTCTGGATTTTGGGAACACCTGATGTAATCATATAATACACCTCCTTGTGACATCAATCCTCCTAGAAGCCCTTTACATTAGCAATACACTGTGCTGCTGTATATGGGAGTCTTCATAGCAGCTAGTCTGCACCCACTATTGAGTTCAGAAAAACTAAAAATATAAAAAAAAGCCCAAAGATGGTAAAAGCTGCTGAAAAAGACAGGATATAATAGATTGTACATTTTAATATCTGTTAAAAAGTTTTTCTATTTTAATGACCATGTTTGCCCTCTATTCGGTAGGTAACATTGGAGTTTTCATAACAAATCAATGTGTGACTCTTGGACTGACATAGACTCTACATTCCCAGAAAGAGATTACAGTAATTCAGATCTAAATTAAACTTGTTACTTTGATTCTAAACATAGGTCAGTGATCCAAGGCTCAGATTATTACAGCTACACTTATCACCTGCAGCATTTTTTATTAAGCAGTAAAAAGAAAGATTCAGTGACGTCCTACAAAATTCATGGCAACCTCATATTTAAAGAATGTAATTATGGACAGCTACCATAAAAATACTTTTTTTTCTTCCAGATGTGGCACATTTTTCCTATCTATCTATCTATCTATCTATCTATCTATCTATCTATCTATCTATCTAATCTCACAAAAGTGAGTACACTCCTCACACTTTTGTAAATATTGTATTATATTGTCACGTAGTCCTGAGTAACTGCGTAGAGTACGGGGGATCCTCTGGTCACCGCGTAGCGCTGGTGTAGTCTACGCCAGGGAGCAGAGTCTAATTGGCCCCTTGTCTTCACCGTGCCCACCGCAAAGCCGGTAGGGCTTTGATGCAGAGCACCCCCAGGTCGCTACCCCCGACGTAGGTACAAGTGGTGACAGCCGAAGAAGGAGGCGTAGAAAACAGGAGGAAGCCAGAAGGTGGAGCAGAAAGATGAATGGAGAGGCAGGCAGATATGGCAAGAACAGCAGACAGTGACGTAATAGAATTCGCTAGGGAATGCACAGCAGCGTGTAATTAGGGAATGGACACCAACAACTGGGCACGGAGAGCAAGAAACGGAATCCCTCAAAAGCTCCTGACAAAAGCTCAATGGAGGAAACCTAATTACCTGTTGCTCGCTGGCCCTTTAAATCCACAGAACTGATGTGCGTGCGTCCCAAGTGGCCGGTAGGGAATATGCGTCTCACAGGAGGAAGACGCAGAGGAGCGCGCCTGCCGAGCAGGAAGCAGGACGGGACCAGGTGGGTATGGATGAAGCAGAAGCCGGAGCGATCAGAAGCCCGAACCACAGCAAGGGGACGTCCAGCCATCGGGTAACAGACGTGCCCACTGTCCGGGAGCCGGACCATGGCACGAGCCGTTACATATATCTTTTCATGAGACAACACTGAGGATATGAGGTTCTTAGTTCACACTTTTGCGCAAAACTGCTTAAGCCCACCTTCGACTTTCAACGAGACCTCAATGCAGGTGGGTCCTACACTACGATACACTAACGCTATATTTATCTGTGGTCAATCCAGACCTACCTGACAGAAAGTGAAGGCACCAACCACTAGATACATTGCACTCATTAAAAAGTCTATGTAGATGGGGGGAGTGCTAAAATCCAAGATGGAGGCAGCCCATCCCCCCTATTTGTAATACACAACACACAATTTGGATCAGCACCTCCAAAAGCTGTAGATATAGGTGCACGCTGTGTCGGCTGTAATCGAATACATATAACAATAACCAGCACACACCAAAAAAAAAATATAAAATATATATACGTTGAAAAAAACTTTCTGCTTTAAAAAAACAAGTTTTATGAGGTTCTTAGTTCACACTTTTGCGCAAAACTGCTTAAGCCCACCTTCGACTTCCAACGAAAACCTCAATGCAGGTGGGTCCTACACTACATTACACTTACGCTATATTTCTCTGTGGTCAATCCAGACCTACCTTCAGAATGTAAGGCACCAACCACTAGATACATTGCACTCATTAAAAAGTCTATGTAGAGGGGTGGAGTTGCTAAAATCCAAGATGGAGGCAGCCCATCCCCCCTATTTGTAATACACAACACACAATTTGGATCAGCACCTCCAAAAGCTGTAGATATGGGTGCACGCGTGTGTCGGCTGTAATCTGAATACATATAACAATAACACAGCACACCCAAAAAAAAAAAATATAATTTTATACGTTGAAAAAAACTTTCTGCTTAAAAAAACAAAAGTTTTATGGGGTTTCTTAGTTCACACTTTTGCGCAAAACTGCTTAAGCCCACCTTCGACTTCCAACGAGACCTCAATGCAGGTGGGTCCTACACGACGTTACACTAACGCTATATTTCTCTGTGGTCAATCCAGACCTCCCTTTTCCCAGAATGTGAAGGCACCAACCACTAGATACATTGCACTCATTAAAAAGTCTATGTAGATGGTGGAGTGCAAAAATCCAAGATGAGGCAGCCCATCCCCCTATTTGTAATACACAACACCAATTTTGGATCAGCACCTCCAAAAGCTGTAATATAGGGCACGCTGTGTCGGCTGTAATCTGAATACATAAACAATAACAGCAGCACACAAAAAAAAAAATAATAATAAAACGTTGAAAAAAACTTAATGCTTTAAAAAAAACAAAAGTTTTATGAGGTTCTTAGTTCACACTTTTGCGAAAAACTGCTTAAGCCCACCTGAGACTTACCACGAGACGGCAATGCAGGTGGGTCCTACACTACGTTACACTAACCTATATTTCTTCTGTGGTCAATCCAGACCTCCCTTTTAGAATGTGAAGGCACCAACCACTAGATACATTGCACTCATTAAAAAGTCTATGTAGATGGTGGAGTGCTAAAATCCAAGATGGAGGCAGCCCATCCCCCTATTTGTAATACACAACACACAATTTGGATCAGCACCTCCAAAAGCTGTAGATATAGGTGCACGCGTGTCCGGCTGTAATCTGAATACATATAACAATAACAGCACACACCAAAAAAAAAATATATATATATACGTTGAAAAAAACTTTCTGCTATGAAAAAAACAAAAGTTTTATGAGGTTCTTATTTTCACACTTTTGCGCAAAACTGCTTAAGCCCCCTTCGACTTCCAACGAGACCTCAATGCAGGTGGGTCCTACACTACGTTACACTAACGCTATATTTCTCTGTGTCAATCCAGACCTACCTTTCAGAATGTGAAGGCCACCAACCAATAGATACATTGCACTCATTAAAAGTCTATGTAGATGGGTGGAGTGCTAAAATCCAAGATGGAGGCAGCCCATCCCCCCTATTTGTAATACACAACACAACAATTTGGATCACCCCCTCCAAAAGCTGTAGATATAGGTGCACGCTGTGTTCGGCTTAATCTGAATACATATAACAATAACAAGCACCCCCCAAAAAAAAATAATATATATACGTTGAAAAAACTTTCTGCTTTAAAAAAACAAAAGTTTTATGGGTTCTTAGTTCACACTTTTGCGCAAAACTGCTTAAGCCCACCTTCGACTTCCAACGAGACCTCAATGCAGGTGGGTCCTAAAATACGTTACACTAACGCTATATTTCTCTGTGTCAATCCAACCTACCTTTCAGAAGTGAAGGCACCAACCACTAGATACATTGCACTCATTAAAAAGTCTATGTAGATGGGGGGAGTGCAAAAAATCCAAGATGGAGGCAGCCCATCCCCCCATTTGTAATACACAACACACAATTTGGATCAGCACCTCCAAAAGCTGTAGATATAGGTGCACGCTGTGTCGGCTGTAATCTGAATACATATAACAATAACAGCAGCACACCAAAAAAAAAAAAAATATATATATATATACGTTGAAAAAAACTTTCTGCTTTAAAAAAACAAAAGTTTTTTTGAGGTTCTTAGTTCACACTTTTGCGCAAAACTGCTTAAGCCCACCTTCGATTTCCCCAAACGAGACCTCAATGCAAGGGGGGTCCTACACAAACCGTTACACTAACGCAAATATTTCTCAGGGGTTCAATCCAGACCTACTTTCAGAATGTGAAGCACCAACCAGTTTTTTCAACGATAATATATATTTTTTTTTTGGTGTGCTGCTGTTATTTTATATGTATTCAGATTACAGCCGACACAGCGTGCACCTATATCTAAAAGCTTTTGGGGGTGCTGATCCAAATTGTGTGTTGTGAAATTACAAATAGGGGGGATGGCTGCCTCCATCTTGGATTTTAGCACTCCACCCATCTACATAGACTTTTTAATGAGTGCAATGTATCTAGTGGTTGGTGCCTTCACATTCTGAAAGGTAGGTCTGGATTGACCACAGAGAAATATAGCGTTAGTGTAACGTAGTGTAGGACCCACCTGCATTGAGGTCTCGTTGGAAGCAAAGGGTGGCTTAAGCAGTTTTGCGCAAAAGTGTGAACTAAGAACCTCATAAAACTTTTGTTTTTTTAAAGCAGAAATTTTTTTTCAACGAAATATATATATTTTTTTTTTGTGTGCTGCTGTTTTTGTTATATGTATTCAGATTACAGCCGACACAGCTTTGCACCTATATCTACAGTTTTTGGAGGTGCTGAACCAAATTGTGTGTTGTGTATTACAAATGGGGGGGATGGGCTGCCTCCATCTTGGATTTTAGCACTCCACCCATCTACATAGACTTTTTAATGAGTGCAATGTATCTAGTGGTTTTGGTGCCTTCACATTCTGAAAGGTAGGTCTGGATTTGACCACAGAGAATATAGCGTTAGTGTAACGTAGTGTAGGACCCACCTGCCTTGAGGTCTCGGTGGAAGTCGAAGGTGGGCCTTAAGCAGTTTTGCGCAAAAGTGTTAAAACTAAGAACCTCATAAAACTTTTGTTTTTTTAAAGCAGAAAGTTTTTTTCAACGTATATATATATATTTTTTTTTTTTGTGTGCTGCTGTTATTGTTATATGTATTCAGATTACAGCCGACACAGCGTGCACCTATATCTACAGCTTTTGGAGGTGCTGATCCAAATTGTGTGTTGTGTATTACAAATAGGGGGGATGGGCTGCCTCCACTTGGATTTAGCACTCCACCCAACTACATAGACTTTTTAATGAGTGCAATGTATCTAGTGGTTGGTGCCTTCACATTCTGAAAGGTAGGTCTGGATTGACCACAGAGAAATATAGCGTTAGTGTAACGTAGTGTAGGACCCACCTGCATTGAGGTCTCGTTGGAAGTCGAAGGTGGGCTTAAGCATTTTTGCGCAAAAGTGTGAACAAGACCTTTCATAAAACTTTTGTTTTTTTAAAGCAGAAAGTTTTTTTCAACGTATATATATATATTTTTTTTTTTGTGTGCTGCTGTTATTGTTATATGTATTCAGATTACAGCCGACACAGCGTGCACCTATATCTACAGCTTTTGGAGGTGCTGATCCAAATTGTGTGTTGTGTATTACAAATAGGTGGTGGGGGATCCCACCATCTTGGATTTTAGCACTCCACCATCTACATAGACTTTTTAATGAGTGCAATGTATCTAGTGGTTGGTGCCTTCACATTCTGAAAGGTAGGTCTGGATTGACCACAGAGAAATATAGCGTTAGTGTAACTAGTGTAGGACCCACCTGCATTGGGGTCTCGTTGGAAGTCGAAGGGGGGCTTAAGCAGTTTTGCGCAAAAGTGAACTAAGAACCTCATAAAACTTTTGTTTTTTTAAAGCAGAAAGTTTTTTTCAAATTTATATATATATATTTTTTTTTTTTTTTGGTGTGCTGCTGTTATTTTTAGATGTATTCAGATTACAGCCGACACAGCGTGCACCTATATCTACAGCTTTTGGAGGTGCTGATCCAAATTGTGTGTTGTGTATTACAAATAGGGGGGATGGGCTGCCTCCATCTTGGATTTTAGCACTCCACCCATCTACATAGACTTTTTAATGAGTGCAATGTATCTAGTGGTTGGTGCCTTAAACATTCTGAAAGGTAGGTCTGGATTGACCAATGAGAAATATAGCGTTAGTGTAACGTAGTGTAGGACCCACCTGCATTGAGGTCTCGTTGGAAGTCGAAGGTGGGCTTAAGCAGTTTTGCGCAAAAGTGTGAACTAAGAACCTCATAAAACTTTTGTTTTTTTAAAGCAGAAAGTTTTTTTCAACGTATATATATATATATTTTTTTTTTTTTGGTGTGCTGCTGTTATTGTTATATGTATTCAGATTACAGCCGACACAGCGTGCACCTAAATCTACAAGTTTTTGGGAGGTGCTGATCCAAATTGTGTGTTGTGTATAAAAATAGGGGGGATGGGCTGCCTCCATTTTGGGATTTTAGCACTCCACCCATCTACATAGACTTTTAATGAGTCCAATGTATCTAGTGGTTGGGCCTTCACATTCTGAAAGGTAGGTCTGGATTGACCACAGAAAATTAAGCGTTGGGTGTAACGTAGTGTAGCCCCACCTGCATTGAGGTCTCGTTGGAAGTCGAAGGGGGCTTAAGCAGTTTAGCGCAAAAGTGTGAACTAAGAACCTAATAAAACTTTTGTTTTTTTAAATCAGAAAATTTATATCAACTTATCTAAATATATATTTTTTTAATTTTTTTTTGTGTGCTGCTGTTATTGTTATATTTATTCAGATTACAGCCGACACAGCGTGCACCTATATCTACAGCTTTTGGAGGTGCTGATCCAAATTGTGTGTTGTGTATTACAAATAGGGGGGATGGGCTGCCTCCATCTTGGTTTTTTAGCACCCCCACCCATCTACATAGACTTTTTAATGAGTGCAATGTATCTAGTGGTTGGTGCCTTCAGATTCTGAAAGGTAGGTCTGGATTGACCACAGAGAAATATAGTGTTAGTGTAACGTAGTGTAGGACCCACCTGCATTGAGGTCTCGTTGGAAGTCGAAGGTGGGCTTAAGCAGTTTGCGCAAAAGTGTGAACAAAGAACCTCAAAAACTTTTGTTTTTTTAAAGCAGAAAGTTTTTTTCAACGTATATATATATTTTTTTTTTCTTTTTTTTGTGTGCTGCTGTTATTGTTATATGTATTCAGATTACAGCCGACACAGCGTGCACCTATATCTATAGCTTTTGGAGGTGCTGATCCAAATTGTGTGTTGTGTAACACTGAGGATATGGCACTATGATACAGTGTAGTCAGTGTAGAGTTTGTATAACAGTGTAAATTTGGTGTGCCCTAAAAAATAATTCAACACACAGGCATCAATGTCTAAACCACTGGCAACAAAAGTAAGTACATCCCTAAGTGAAAATGGGCAAATTGTGCCAAATCTGCCATTTTTCCTCCACGGTGTCATGGGAGTTGTTAGTGTTACAAGGTCTCAGGTGTGAATGGGAAGCAGGCGTGTTAAATTTGGTGTTATCACTCTCATACTGTTCACTGAAAGTTCAACATGGCAAAGAACTGAAAAAAAATAATTTTTGCTGTACCTAAGGATGGCTTAGGCTATAAGAAGATTGCCAACAGCCTGAAACTGAGCGACAGCACGATGATCAAGAGCAACACTTTATTTTGTCTGTCTAGAATTTGAAACAAACTTTTTCATCTTTTTTTAGATTTTTTTGGAGTACTGTGGTTATTGGATTTATTTCTCTAGGTGGTTTTATCCCTATAAACAGGAGCCATATCCGTTGGCACCCACTCCCTTTTTGTACTATTACCTCTAAAATAATCCTGGTTGTGCTACTATCTTGGATTTATCTATCTATCCTTACCTTTATCTATAATAATTCTAATAATGAAATAATAATAATAATAATCTTTATTTATATTGCAAAAACATATTCCACAGAACTTAATAAGTTAGAGGTTATAAGTGCAGACAAAAAACACATATTGCACAGTAAAAATCTACTTACAGATCAGACACAAGGGGGTACATGAATGAACGGGGCTGCGCCAGAAGTCTGGCACATTTTCAGCTCGATATCAGGTGCAGCCCCGTTCGCTTCACTGAAATGCCTCCCGAACGCCATTATTAGGGGCATTACAAAGCGCAAGCGGCACCTTGTAATGCAGCTGATTTGGGGGGGGGGCGTGCAGGAGGCGGGGCACACGAACTGTACGAAGCTATAGATTTGTAGCTTTGCTACGGCAATTCTAGGCGCATTACTGCTGGTACAGGTAGACCACTTTCAAAGTGGTATACCTGAGCCAGAAGTGTTGTAACAAGCGCTAGAATGCGCCTGATTTATGACCCGCTGTAGAACGGGTTTATAAATCAGGCGCATTCTATGCTATTTTAAGTCGCATGAAATTTGGTGTTTAAACGACAAATTCCAGACATGTTGCCTAAGGTGTGAGAGCCCTGCTTGCAAGAGCTTACAATCCATGTGGGAATAGGGGTGAGACGAAAGGTGAAACGAGCTCAGCACCATATCCAGAGATTGTCTTTTCAAAATAGACGTATGAGTCCTGAAAGAGACGAAAAGTGAGAAGTAAGTGCTTGGTTTCCTCAATGGTCCAGCCATGTTTTCTAAATACACGGTAATTTACATAAAAGTGAATACACCTGACACTCAAATAGCTCATCTATATACAGACAATACATGTATATATAGATTAGTGCCTGTGAGTGCCCAAGTGATGGGAGTGACAGAAATATGTGCATCAGAAAGTGGGGGTTACCAATTAGGGATCGTGTTAGACCTGCCAAGAAAGGCAAAGAAGTGACGTCCTTTGGCTCCATCACACACTGATGACCGCTTCATTGTAAACAATACACTGTGGAACCAGATGATGAATTCCACACATCTCCAGGCAGGTTTAAAGGAGGTGAGAGGCAACCAAGTGTCATGTTAGGGTGCACTTAAAACTGAGAGGGTTATGAGTAGACCTGATTGTACGGTTTAGCATACTCCAGAGAACAGGTACAGCGCGAGTGAAGTTTTAGAGGCGAGCATGGCCGGTTCAAATGACTGAGGCATTTAGTCAAAGATCGTCAGCAGAGTGAAGAGACCGGGTAGGGTGGTAGACAAAGATGAGGGAAGAGATGTAGGGGGTGCAGCACTGTTGAGAGCTTTTTGGCCGAATGTCACATTCGTGTCATCTGGCTCTGGTCATCGGCGACGGCCGCTGCGACCATAACTGCAGCTTTGCTTTATCCTGTGTGAACACAGTCCTCTACCTTGGACTTTAATTGAATCCTGGCCAACGCCCATGGCCAGGAACTTTCCAGCACTCTCTGGGTTAATCAATTCTCTTGGTGATGGATAGGTTCTGCTCCCTATCACTTCTGCTCTGTTTCCTCCCCTTCCCTATTTATAGTCACCACTTCCTTCCATCTTTGCCTGCTATTGGTTTTTCCCTTGTAGCTCGCCGTCCATTCTCCTGTCGTTTCTGTGCTCTCCTGACCATTCGCTTTGGACTCCGGTTATCCTCTTTGTCTCACGTCTCTGTACCTCGCTGCCCGTATTGTTGCTGACTTGGACTGCCCGACCACGTTTATTGTTCTGTGTTTGTTTGTGCTGTCTGTGTCGCACCTATATCAGTGCAGCCATCAGTCTTCCGGTTGGGGCCAGCCTATTAAGGTGTCAGGTTCCCCAAAAGGCAGGGACAGGAGCAGGGATCAGAGTCAGGGCCCACTTGTCTATGTCTGTGTGTGTGTCCCTGACCGGTCCCTGACATTATAGCAGGCCCTTATTCTAAACCATCTCATCTGTGGTTCAGTATGAGTACCAACCTGTCGGTCTCGGACCGCCTGGATGAGTTAACCACGCAATTCCAGGGCATGGCGGGCCTTATGTCCCAGATCTCACTTCGGCTGGATGCCATGTCTACTCCAGCGCTGGATCTAGTCGTCCTGTTAGTATCCGTACCCTCTCCTGGGTTTGTGGGTCAAAATGTATAGCACAAACCAAACATGCCACTTCCTCACTGTTTCGATGGAAACCCTGATAAGTTTCGGACCTTCAGGGAATCTTGTCACCTATTTTTCCGGTTCAACCACTTGTCCTCAGAGGCTGAGAAAATTGCCATGGCGGTGTCCCTCCTCCAGAGTCCACCTCAGGATTGGGCATTAAATATGCCTCCTGAGGCCCCAGAGTGGAGACGAATTTTTTTTTTTTAACGATGGGCCATATTTATGATGACCCTAACCGGGCAGCGTTAGCGGAAACTCATCTCTTATCCATCCAGCAGGGTCATCGCTCAGCTGAGGATTACTGTTCCGAATTCCGCCAATGGAGCTCGGTAATTGGGTGGCCTGACCAACCACTAAAGACCCTCTTCAGACAGGGGCTGTCGGAAGCAGTGCAAGATGCTATGATCAGCCATCCTATTGCAGAGACCTTAGGAGATTTTATTACTTTGGCTATATCTATTGACAGAAGGTTGAGAGAAAGACACAGGGAAAAGATGGGGGCGTTTACTGGAAAGTTTAGGTCGGGTTCCCCTGTCAAATCTTTCTCTGCTGTGTCTGCTAAAACTCCTCTTCCGCTCTTCTCCCCATCTCTTGCTACGGGCTCAGGAGAGGAACCCATGGTGTTGGGCTCCGCATCGGCGGCTATCAGGAAGAAACATCGAGCAGACAATGCCTTGTGTTTCTACTGTGGGGAGTCCGGCCATGTTCTGAGGAGCTACCCGACCTGGCCTAAGGACAGCAAGAAGGATAACTCAGGCGTACAGGTACCCCTTAATTGGGATAATAAGATTTCCTTGCCGGCAACCTTAATTTCTGAGTCTAAGAGTTTTGTTTGCCAACCCCATGAACGATTAAAGGACCCACCAAATTATTTTTTCATTAGCAAACTGGGGGCCCCAACCCCTTAGGGTTTAAGAACTGATTCCGTTATGTTCTCATTTTTTGGGGTTTCAGGTGCAATTCACCCCCTTAAGGGAGGGAAAATAAATCCCGGGAAACCACTGAAATTCCCTTTTGAAATTTTGGGGTCCCCTGCATTCCGAACAATTTTTTTTTTTTTCGTAAGGAGAGACTTACTACAAAATATTTTTTTGGGGTTTTACAAGGGCACCCCTCCAATAATCCTTGTTTGACTGGGGGAAACAGAGTTAGGGTTTTAAAATGGGGGGAGCCATGGGGGTACAATTAAAGACGTACATTATTTGGGTGTGTTTTTAAAATTTAAAAAAATCATACTATCCCCGACTTCGTCCTCGGGATTTCAAAGACAAAACTTTTTGAGCCCAATTGCGAACACCCCCCCCCGCCGCATCGGCCAAAATGATTGCACTATAGCCCACGGCCCCGGGGGCAAAGCGCCTAAGGGTCAAATTTTTTCAACTTTCTACCCTGGAACTAACTCAAGGGCGTCAATATATCAAGAAACCCCGGAAAAAGGCAATACACCACCCTACCCGCCGTTTATTGCTGGTTTTTTCTTTGCTTGGAAAAAAGATGGGGGCCACCGTCCTTGAAATTTACTACAGGGACTCAAAAAATTTTCCCCTAAAAAAGGACCAGCATCCCCCCCCCTTTCCCCCCCGGATCTTTTTACCCCAGGTTGTGGGTGCCCGTTGGTTTTCCAATATCAACCCTCTGCGGGGCATACAACCTAATCGGGCAAAAAGGGGGGAAGAATGGAAAAACCGGCCTTTAATACACCTTGGGGGGCACTTCGAATACCTAGCCCCATTTTTTTGGGGTTTCCTTTTGGTAATGCCCCACCATCTTCCAATATTTTTTAAAATAAATACTTAAAGGACCTTCGGTCTTTTGTTTTTGTGACTTAATACATCCCATCTTTTCTCCGGATTTTGAACCTCGGAAAACATTAAGGGAGGTCCCTCCAGGTTATGTCCGCAGGGGGAATTTAGACATTTTTCGCATAATTGATTTTTTAATTTCCCGGGGAAAAGGGTTCTTGGGTACATACTAGTCCCCAGGCTATAAGTATGGATCCCAAAAGGTTTTTCCATCACTCAGTGGGGGAGACCCACACCTTGAAAAAGATCCAACTTTTTTTGATTTTGCAACATTATCGAAATTTTTAAGAATTTTTTTCCCCATTGTTTTAAAACCCCCACTCCTTTCTAGGAAAGGGGCTTTAAAACCCCCCCTCCTGCACCGAGGCCACAACATTCTTTACCTTTAAAAAAAGTTTTACTTCTCACCGTCCTGTTCCATCCAATCCAGAACAACCTTTTTTTCGTAGAGGTTGGGCCATCTGAAAAGGTAAGAGCCCCTCCCCTCCCCGGGGAACTGAACCCTTATACTAATCTCCGACCCATTGCCTTCTTCTCCAGAAAATTCTCCATCGCGGAAGGCAACTACGATATTGGTAACCGGGAACTGCTAGCCATAAAATGGGCTTTTGAAGAGTGGAGGCACCTTCTGGAGGGGGTCAGGCATAGGGTGACTATTCTTACTGATCATAAAAACCTTCTGTATCTTGAAAATGCTAAATGGTTGAACCCCCGTCAAGCACGATGGGCTTTGTTTTTTACTAGGTTAAACTTTGTGGTGACCTATCGTCCAGGGGCAAAAAATGTTAAGGCCGACGCCTTGTCCCGAAGCTTTGGTATAAGTGACATCTCAGAGGAGGAACCCGAAAATATCCTCTCTCCGGGAATAATTGTTGCTGACTTAGTCTCCTCGATTGCGAACTCACAAGGCTCGGCCCCTTTCATTCTCCTCCCTCCCCCCCAGGAAAACTCTTTGTTCCATATCATCTTCGTTTGAAGATCTTGGTGGAGGTCCTCTCCTCAGTTCTGTCTGGGTATCCTGGCATCGCGGCACCGGATACCTCCTGTCTCGTACCTATTGGTGGCCTTCGTGGCAGCGTGTTGTCAGGGAATTTGTTACTGCTTGTGAAACTTGTGCTAGGGCAAAGGTACCCCAACAACTCCCTGAAGGATTATTGCACCCTCTCCCGTTGCCCAATAGGCCTTGGTCTCACATATCTATAGATTTCATTACCGATCTTTCCCTTTCCAAAGCTAAGTCGGTAATTTGGGTGTTGGTGGACCGATTCTCTAAAATGTGTCACCTTATAGCTCTAAAGAAATCACCATCAGCCAAAACCTTTGCCGATTTATTTGTTCGTCATATACTGAGACTCCATGGTATTCCTTCCAGTATTGTGTCTGATAGAGGGGTACAGTTTGTTTCAAGGTTCTGGAGGGTATTTTGTGGTAGATTGGGCATCTCTCTGTCCTTCTCTTCTGCCTTCCACCCCGAAACTAATGGGCAAACTGAAAGACTTAATCAGTCACTAGAACATTATCTCAGATGTTATGTTTCGGAGTGCCAGGAGAGGTGGAGTGAGTATTTGCCTAAAGCCGAGTTTGCTCTAAACAATCACGAGAATTGCTCAACCCGATTATCTCCCTTTTACTGTATACCAGACGCTCTCCAACCAGTTCACTGGAAAGGTATGGTCCGCGAGGAGCGGGTTGTGGTGCAGCTAGATTGCACGCTCCCAGACTATGAAAAGTTCCACCAAGCAACCTCTCCAAATCATGGGATTTAAGGAGGGTCCGGTCCCCCTCATAGAATGGGTACGTCACATTCGTGTCATTGGTTTCTGGTCGTCGCGACGGCCGCTGCGACCATAACTGCGGCTTTGCTTTATCCTTGTGAACATAGTCCCTACCTTGGTTTTTTAAAATTAAATTTCGGCCAAACGCCCATGGCCGGGAACTTTCCCACACTCCTGGGTTAATCAATTCTCTTGGTGATGAACAGGTTCGATTCCTATCACTGCTGCTCTGTTTCCTCCCTTTCCCTATTTATAGTCACCATTTCATTGCCATCTTTGCCTTGCTATCAGGTTTTTCCCCTGCAGTTCGCCGCACGTTATCCTGTCGCTTTCTGTGCTCTCCTGACTCTT
This sequence comes from Phyllomedusa bahiana, assembly GCA_025379985.1. Classification (NCBI taxonomy): domain Eukaryota; kingdom Metazoa; phylum Chordata; class Amphibia; order Anura; family Hylidae; genus Phyllomedusa; species Phyllomedusa bahiana. The sequence continues at coordinate 87,573 of JAODAL010003945.1, read as the reverse complement.
CCGCTTTGGACTCCGGCTATCACTCTTTGTACTCTCGTTCTCTGTATACCGCTCGAATAACCGTTACTGACTGCCACGATTGGATGCCCGACCACGTTTATTGTTCTGTGTTGTGTTTGTTCTGTCTTTATCCACTACCTATATCAGTGCAGCCAGCAGTCTTCCGTTTGGGACCGGCCTGATCCAGGAGTGGGTTACCCCAAAGGCAGGGACAGGGGCTGGGATAAGAGTCAGGGGCATTGTATGTGTCTTGTGTGTGGTGTCCCTGACTGGTCCCTTGTCAGGAATGTGCCCATTTCAGTTACAGTATACTTTCATAAAAACTTATCAATCCAAGTGCAGTGAACTCGACACAAGGGGGTAGAGGCATTTGGGTCTCTCTATCTATCTATTTACCTTGTATTTCACAAATTAAATTAAATAAGTAAGTACACCCTCAATTGTTTGTAAATAGGTATTATATCTTTCATGGGACAACACTAAAGATATGACAACTTTGTTACAATAAAAAATTGTAAGTGTACAGCTCGTTATCAACATTGTATATTCGTGTGCCCCTCAAAAATAACCTCAGCACACAAAACATATCTAATGTGTTAAATATCTGGCAACACAATTGTGTGTACACCCTTAAGTGGATAAATGGACAAATTCCCGCCACAGTGCCATGTTGACTCATTAATATTACTAAGTCTCAGGTGTGAAATGGGTGCTGGTGTGTGGTGTTAGTGTATATTTTTGATGGTTAACCATCTAAATACAATCTTATTAACTGTCACTGGAAGTTCAAACCTTGGCTCCTCATCATGGGACATAACTAGAGAAGCCAGGGACCTCCCAAAGCAAAACTGTTTGATGGGGCCCCTACCCCCTCCTCCTTCGCCCACACTCCTCTGACACGAACATTAACAGGGACATGCTGTTAGATAATGTAGATAATAAAAGAGTTGCAAAATACCTCACATACATATACACCATCATGCTGCTATCCAAACAAATCCACTATACCAAGACCAACATTAACAATAATGCTTTTATATAGGAACCTGTTTATATTAGCCAGAACAATAAACCACAAAGTGACTGAATTATACCACTACAATATTTACTGTTCAGTTACACAAAGACATCTATTACCGCAGATGAATGACCATATTGTGGTAATTTACTAGTGTACATCAGGCTCTGCAGGACTGTTTATAACCACAATATATTGTACCATATTAATAGTGGTAGTCTCCTGTGTTAAAAGTCTCTGAGGTCAGATTGGATTAAAGTGTAGTTACATCTTGTGACTCACAGGTGATGTTTTCTCTGGACGAGTCGTTTTGAGTTCCCTTTTTCTTCTGCATCCGGTCAGTCCGCCATCATGACATTGCCATACCCCACTTGGATCCCTGGAGATTTTGACAAAAATATCTTGATCCTGGCTTTGTCCAGTTCAGTCCCCCCTGGCTATATGGGGACATTTAGGCTGGCAGGGTTTAGGACAGGGCTTTTATGGGGCCCAGATAGCAAGGTTCAGGTTGGCAATAGAGTCCCACATATTGGAAGGCAGGGTTTAGGTAGCTATAGGAGCCATACAGGTTAGAACAGGGGTCTAGGTGGGCTATAGGGGACATATAGGTAGGTAGGCCAAGGTTTAGGTTGCTAAAGGGGGCCCATATAAGAAGATAGGCAGGTTCGGAGGCTATATTAGGTGTTGGCAAGACTTGAGCGGGGCTTTAGGGGCTTTATGATAGGCTGGACAGGCTTCACGGGGCTATAGGGCTATTCAGACAGGAAGACTTAGAGAGCTATATAGGAGGCTTTAGGGGCATATAGGCTGGCTTGGGGGGGCTTATTAGGCAGGGGCTCTTGGAGGGCTATGTAAGGAGGTTGGGGGGGAGGCTATATAGGCAGCCTGGGGGGTATATAGGTTGCGATGGGGGGGCTATAAGGCAGGAGGTGGGGGGTTATATAGGCAGGCTGGGGGGCTATGTAGGCAGGCTGGGAGTTTGTAGGCACAGTGGGGGCTACTATATGTAGGCAGGCTGGGGGTATATAGGAAGGGGGGGTTAATATAGGCAGCGTGGGGTTTATAAGGCAGGCTGGTGGGTTTATATAGGCAGGCTGGGGGGTTATCTATGGCAGGCTGGGGGGGTATATAGGTAGGAGCTGTGTGGCTTTATATTGGCAGGTGGGGGCTATATGTTGGCAGGCTGAGGGGGTATGCAGGCAGGGATGGTGGTTTATTGAGACAGGGGGATATTTAGGAAGCTTTTGGGCAGGTAAAACAATAATTAACTTACTTACCTCGGCATTTCCACGCTCCCCGATGGCGCCGTGTGCCTGCCTCTCTGTCTCAGTGGTGTGTCGGGTATGTACGTCACGCGGCCGGCCCACTGTGATCGCAGAGTGTCGCAGGGGAAGTTAGCAAAGAAGCGTGCTCGACTCTTGCATAATCTCCGGGCAGCGCTGCCTCTGAACGCTCAGGCGGGGGCCGGTGTTCAGAAGCAAGCATGCGATGGATCCCCTATGCTCCCCGCCTCAGCAGGGATCTGTATGTCGTTGCCGGAGGGCCCAGGAGCGGCCATTACCGGGGTAGAGGACGCGGCTGCTGCTGCGCAGGCCCCCTAAGAGCCGGGACCCAGTTCAGCTGCTATGTTGCTACCCCGGTAGTTTCGCTGACCTCATAGCAAAGAAACTGGACGTTTTGAAAAAGCTATTGCTGCTCTACAGAAGGTGACTAGGCCATAAGATTGCCAACAGCCTGAAACTGAGCTGCAGCATACTTTTTTGTGAGGAGTGCCGTGATTTTTCTTTTTGTGGAGTGCCACTCTTTTCTTTGAATATCTAACTATTCACCCAAATTTCTGGCAATTTATGTATTTACTTAGGGATTTATCTATCTATCTACCTATCTATCCCATAAAAAGTTATATAAAACAAAAGGTTTCTGTACTAATAGCTATTTAAATAGCTATACATGAAATATTGCTAGAATAGGTTATTAATATGTGTTTGATGGTAGTACAGTCACCTGAATACAAAGATTTGTCCATTATCTGTGTCTGCTATTGTTGCTCAATGCCCTTTCAAGTGAATAGTCTCTGAAACTGAATATTATTTATGAAGGCTTTTTAATTTGGTTACAACATTGCTGGCTTGAATAGAAGCAATTTAAGGGTGATATAATGGGAACAGTTATTTGAAGGTCTAGACAATAACCAAACTGCAGCAGACTGAAATGTAACAGGAAATCTTAGTATCAGATATCTATCACTGCTCACAGACCAGTGTTACCAACTCGTCACTCAAGGCAACCAAACAGGTATGTTTTCAGGATCTCCCACAGAATGCACTGAACAATATTTGATATCACACTGTGCAGAATTGCACTGACAATATAGGACTTCACCTGGCAATGCGAAGGCAAAGACAGTTTACTTGAACTGTTGGTGTGCTTGAGGACTAGGGTTGGGAACCTTGATCTAGTACAACTAACGTTAAGGCAAAAACTGTACAAAAATAGCTTCCACTTCATAGTACAATAAAATTCCTTTTATCTCCCAGTGCTTGGACTTCTTTAAGATAGATATTTTAAAAAGTTGGAGCTCTATAAAATTATATCTGCTGCACTCCATTCAATCTCAATAATGTCATGTTCATGGTAATGAGCAGCAGTTGAATGACCTCATTGTAGCCAAACAAAAAGCAGCAGCTTCATGGAAATAATTTCCATGAACAATCTACTGTGGAAAAGTGTCAGAACCTCGAACCTTGTTATTTCCGTTACATTTGTTTTTGCAAGTGTCCTTTTCTATATTATCGTTCTGCACAAGGTTGGGACCCTCCATCCTTCATATTCACTTTTACCCATCTGATTGTGATTTCCATCTTTTCCTTCACAAATCACTGACAAAACATAGGTTGGCTTCAGAGCAAGCACGTCCTTTTGCTTTGTGAAAAATTAATTAAACATGAAACAATGAAGAATATTTTCTTTTGGAGTTATTCATATGGCGGACATCCAAACATCTAGCAATTGATCTGGGCGCCCGCGGGCTCAGACTTGCAAAGTGTCCTTCAAATAAAACATAGAAGACTGGTCTGGCAGACTCGTTACCATGTGTGATTGTGTTATTTTCAAGGAAGTAAAAATAAATTAGCATTTAAGATTTCCGTTTGATGAACAGTTTGCCATGTTTTGTATTTGCATGGCTAATTCTAACTTTACTCTTCTTATGGTATTTGGACCATGCACATTGACTACATTTGTATTCCAATAATTGTTTTTATAAAAATAACTTTGATTGTCTTAGCATTAGAGAAGCTTTACCCCCAACCAGCGAAGAGAATTCCCATCAAAGTATTCTCTACTTATAGTAATTTCCTTGGTCCTTTTTTCTATATATCCAGTTATGACTTGCTCGCTGATTTCACCACAATTTGTTCATGGTTAATGGACACCAGTGTTGTGCCTTTTGTGTTGCCCTACCAGCTCCCTAATACTGTGCCCACTGTGCTGTATCAGATGTACACTAATATTGTCTCTAGTGTTCTTCTTGTATCCATACATGTTGTGCCATCTTGTTTGGTAGCTGCTGTGCCACATTGCACCTTGCCTGTTGTGTCCTTTGCCCCCAATATTGTTCCTTTGGTGTCCTTGTACTGTGCCTGATGTGTCCCTTCAGCTATTACACCATGTATACTGTGTGTTGTGTTTGATGTACCTTGTTACTTTAGCCTCCTGGGACTATGTAAAATTGGGCATAACTGTAGCCGAAGAAGCCATAGAAGCTGCTATGGGGCCCAGGGGTTTTGAGGGTCCCCTCAGATGCAAGAATAATGTACATTACTGTAGGGAATAACAAGTTGGTGTTTTTTTTTCCTATCTAACACTACTATGTGGGGTGTTGATATATGAGTTGCTTTTTTTTTGTCTCTTTTATTTTTTGCTTTGCGTATTGATGCTGGTTTTGTTTCCCATCATTAAGTTCGAGGGGGGTCCCGCATTCTTATTGCTATGGGACCCTATGAATTCTAGTTACACCCTTGTGTTTAAATGCAGTAAATTCAGTAAAAACTGTTACTGACTTCCTTGCTTGTTCCACTCTATTGGGGTGTATCCCGGTGAGGTTACACATTTTCCTGTTCCTGAAGATGCCAATAACAAACAACATTTTATACACTTGTTATGATAGACGTCCTTATTCCCCAATAACAAGCACCTTTTGTTAATGTAACAAAACCCATTAAGAATCTTATTAGTCTGTCAGGTGACTTTACACCTGTCTTAGACGGATATCACCAAACTGATCGGTATGGGCCCTTTGAGTAAGTCTTGATGCCTCAAAACATGGCATATCTCTATCATCCTGTTGCAAAGAAACAAGTTTCAGCCTAAACAGTAATGCCGATCTTCAAACAACATGTTACTTTTAGGTACAACTTTTTTTTAAAAGTGATATCTTTAAAACATTAATAGCTTTGCTCTTTATCTAATGAGCACCAAATTACATCATAGACATAGATTTGAATGATAAACTCATCTATGTCTACAGCTGTTACTTGAGAGAGTCTAGGAGCTTTTCTCGCATTTCAGTTTATGAATACGCTAGAATTACAGTATGCAATAAGCTTCTGGCCTCCCTCCAGTGGTGAATGCAAGAAACCTGAAGTCTATTGTTTGACCCTGTCTGTAGAAAGGATTTGGAGCTATGTATCAAAAAACAGATATCTGGCTGCTAAACACACACATACACACACACACACACAACACACACACACACACACACACAAACACACAAACACACAAACACACAACACACAAACACACACACACACACACACTTTATTTTCCTCTTAAGTATAAAAGCTATTGACGGAAATTTTGCAGCCCACATTGTTTCCTGGTATTAATAGTTGTTTGTCTTCTATTCTTTACCTTTGTAAGGTGTGGGTCATAGAGTATGGTAACAAAATAATAGTAAAATGAAACCTTTCACTCATTTGTTTCTAATAGAATGAGTCTGAGTTTTTTTTTAAAGAATATTGGATCTGGTATTCCTCAACTTCTTTTTTTGAGTACGAAGTAATTAAATATGGAGCTTTGTTGAGAATGGCTAGGCCATATCAACTTACGAATGGCATGTGTTCCTTCTCCAATGTTCAGAGGTCAGGGTAAATTTCTAGAACCTAGTATTTAATGGGCCAATAAGGTACACACCCCTGACCATTGGGACAGCAACCTTCCCGAAGGTATTTACCAGGTTATTGTTGTAATGCTAACTGAGCCAATGCAGAGACTAACATTCAGATATGTAGACAAGGCCTAAGGTTGTATAAAAATAGCCAATAAACACATTCTGAAAGAAAAACAGACCCAGCTATCCCCAGAGTTTCTGCAAATGTTGGAGAAATTCCTTTGTTTATCTTTTATCATCACCAAAATTAACCTTTTGGAATTTCTTTTAAATGATTGGACCCCATTGCCTCAAAAAATGAGTAATAGAATGACATTTGCGGCACTATAGTATGTAAACCTAGCGACAACTGTTGCACTTTCCTATCAAAGCATGCATGCCTCAGGGACTGTGTGCTCCAACACACCAATGCTTTATCTTCCTTGGATATTGTGTGTCCTCAGGTCAAGTATATGTTTATACTTTATTGTGATTTCATATATTTATGCGCATATATATGTACAGTATCTCACACTCCCCTCATTTTTGTAAATATTCTATTATATTTTCTCATGGGACAACAAAGAATAAATGACACCTTGTAAAGTAGTCAGTGCACAGCTTGAATAACAGTGTAAATTTGGTGTGCCCTCAAAATAACTCAACACACAGCCATCAATGTCTAAACCGCTGCCAACAAAAGTGAGTACACCCTTAAGTGAAAATGGAGAAATTATGCACAATTGCTATTTTCCCTCAACAGATAGTGTTACAAGGTTTTAAGTATGAATAGGGAGCAGGTGTGTTAAATTTGGTGTCATCACTCTCACACACTGTCAGGAAAAAGTCCGCCCCGCCGGCCCACTCGAGGGTCGACGGCCAGACTTTGGGTGTATCGTGGCTGACCTTGTGTACCCCTAGGGGGCATAAATCTTTATGAAAGATCGGGCCGCTGCGGCTGGGTCAGTTTTATTCAAGTCTTTGTTCTGGGGTTGAGATTGCACATGTGTCTTAGGTGCCAATTAATGGAAATGAGGGTTCTTTTGATGGGTCAACCTCTCCTGCTGTGCTAGCTTCCTATGGACGAGCATTTACAATGGTTCTTAGCTGGGCTGATTAACGTGTAAATTGAGCTTTCCTGGGGACTGGGGGCCCTCTGTGAGATCTGACTAGTTATGAAGTTGGAGAGATGACTGTCATATGAGTGAATTTTCCTCACACCTCCTCCCTTTTGAGGGAGCTGTGGGCAGTACCTTCTCGGTGCTCCCCCATGCACCAGGCTGACACCTCTCCCTGTTGGGACAACCCATCGGCGTTGCCGTGGTCTTGGCCCTTCCGGTGGCGAATTTGTGCTGTTGGAACGCCAGGCTCCAGCGTAGCAACCTCCCTTTGGTTCCAGAGACCTTGTGTAACCAGCTCAGAGGGTTGTGTTCTGTCTCCACAATGAAATGACACCCGTATAGGTAGGGCTGCAACAGCTGCAGGGCCCACACTATCACCAGGCATTCTTTCTCCATGGTGGAATAGGCCACTTCCCTCGGCAGAAGCTTCCGGCTCAGGTACATAACGGGATGTTCCTGTCCCGTTGTGTCCACCTGGCTGAGCACTGCACCGAGGCCAGAGTCACTGGCCTCAGTTTGTACTATAAATTGACAGGTGAAGTCGAATGCTTGTAGTACTGGGGAGCTGAACAAGGCAGCCTTGAGGGCCTGGAAGGCCGTCTTGCACTTTTCCTGGTGAGGTCCGTCAGGGGCTTTGTCAGGCTACTATAATGTGGAACAAAACCTCCTATAGTACCCAGCGGTGCCCAAGAAGGACATCACCTGCTTCTTGGTCCTGGGGGTAGGCCAGGATGCGATGGAATCCACTAGTCCGGGCTCTGGCTTTAAGGCCCCCCCACCTACCCGCTGCCCTAGGTAGTGGACTTCACTCATGCCAAGCTGGCACATTTCCGGCTTGATGGTCAAGCCTGCCTGGCGGATACGTCCAAGCACCTGCGTCAGGTGCTAGAGGTGATCCTCCCAGGTGGGACTGAAAACAGCTATGTCATCCAGATACGCAGCCGCGTAACCTTCAAGTCCCTTTATCAGTGTGTTGACCATCCACTAGAAAGTGGCAGGTGCAATCTCCATGCCGAATGACGGTGGACTCGTATAGTCTGAATGGGATGATAAAGGCAGAACGTTCCCTTGCCTCACGGGTCAGAGGAATCTGCCAATATCCCCGGCTCAGACCCATGATGGTCAGGTACTTGGCCCCGGCCAACTGATCGAGCAGGTCATCGATGCGTGCCATTGGTTACGCATCGGTTACAGCATTGAGCCCCCTGTGGTCCACGCAGAACCGAGTGGTCCGATCCTTCTTGGGGACGAGGACTACGGGTGAGGCCCAGGGACTGTTGGACGCCTGAATGACCCCCAGCTTCAGCATCTCGTCAATCTCCTCACACATGTGCTGCTGCACTTCAGGGGAGATCCAGTATATGGAACGCCGGTTTGGGGGGTGATCCCCGGTGTCCACGTGATGGACGGCTGACTCCGTCCTTCCAGGCACGTTAGTGAACAATGCCCTGAAGGGGTGGAGAGTTGCCAACAGCTGGGACCGTTGGTCCTCCAGGAGCTGTCCACAAATCTCCACATCCACTATGGATCTACCTGCCCTGACCGGGGCGAGCATATCCAAGAGGGTCTCCGCCTCACCTTCCTCGGGCAGGTTGCACACGGGAAGGGCACATGTCTCCCGCTCATGATGCGCCTTCATCATGTTCACGTGGAAGGTCTTCTGCCTTTCCCGTCGTGGTCCAGGGTGACCAGGTACGTGACTGCGTTAAGTTGCTGGTGCACGACATATAGGCCTTTCCAGGCTGCCTGAAGCTTGTCCTGTGGTACGGGGACCAGTACCCAAACTTTCTGACCCACCTGGTAGGTCCTCTCACAAGCATTCTGGTCTTACCACTGTTTCTGGTCAGCCTGGGCCCGTCGCATATTTTCGTGCACTAGCTGCGTCAAGGCCTGCATTTTGTCATGGAAGCACACGACATACTCAATGACCGACACCTCCGGGGTTGCTAAGTCTCCTTCCCAGGCCTCCTTCACCAGAGCCAGGGGGCCCCGTACACGTCGCCCATACAGGAGCTCGAAGGTAGAGAACCCTGTTGAGGCCTTTGGAACTTTCCGGTAAGCAAATATTAGGTGTGGGAGGTACCGCTCCCAGTCGCGCCCTAGGGTGTCGACCAACATCTTAAGCATCTGCTTCAGGGTGCCATTGAACCATTCACACAGGCCATTTGTCTGTGGGTGGTACAGGCTGGCCACCAGATGTTGCACCTGTATCAGCTTGCACAAGGACTCCATTAACTGCGACATGAACTGGGTCCCCCGGTCAGTGAGCATTTCCTGGGGAAAGCCCACTAAAGAGAAAATCTCCAGTAACGTGGTGGCCACCTTGTCGGCCCCAATGGACGACAGGGCTACCGCTTCCGGGTACCGAGTGGCATAGTCTACTACCGTCAGTACGAAGCGTTTCCCGGAGCTGCTGGGAATGGACAGTGGTCCAATTAAATCCACAGCCACCCTCCTGAAAGGCTCGTCTATGATGGGCAGAGGTACCAGTGGGGCTTTGGGCCTCGGCCCCACCTTCCCCACCCTCTGACAGGTGTCGCACGAACGGCAGTAGGCAGCCACATCAGTCCCCATCTTTGGCCAGTAGAAATGCTGGGCCAGCCTTTCCTTTGTCTTGGTGATCTCTAGGTGTCCGGCCATCGGAATCTCGTGCGCAACCCGCAAAAACTCCACCCTGAACGGATAGGGTACCACAAACCGTCGGTCCCTGGGCCACGCCTCCGGTGAACCCGGCCGGACCGTCACGTTGTACAGCCGTCCTTGGTCCCAGACCACCTGTGCGGTGTCTGAGTCCAAGGGTGGCTGTGCCGCCTGCTCCTTGAGAACTTTCAGGCTGTTGTCAGCCGTTAACGCTGCCTGAAACTCTCGATTAGATGTGGCCGGAATGGATGAGACTGCCACGTCATCTGTCGGTTCCTCAGGACCTATCTCCTGGCCCTTGCCTACCCTGGCACTTACCTGGTCCGATGGGAGGATACCGTCGGGCCCCTGAGGGGCCTCCTGATTCCTGGCCCTCCCACTGAGCGTGACAGCGGCCACGACCGCTGCAACCGCTGGTGGGGCTCCCTCCCCCTCGGCGTCTATATAAGTTGCCAGTCTGCTTGGCCTAACCTGGTCCTCCGACATCCTGTTTGTGGGGAGACCCTGCTCTGTGGCCTTCCCTGGGAGCCCTGTCTCACCTGCATGCTCCCCCACCGCAGCTGTCTGCCCCATATTTGTCCTGGCTTTGGGGAGACCCTGTCCTGTGGCCTTTACTGGGAGCCCTGCCTCACCTGCATGCTCCTCCACCACAGCTGTCTGCTCCCTGTTTGTCCCCTCTGATGCCGCACCAGAGGACAACAAATCCCAGCAGGCTTGCTGGACACATCCTGCTGCCCTGTTGCAACCTGCTGATCTTATCTCCTCTCCACAGGATGGAGAGGAACATACCATATCACCCACCCCCATACTCCCCTCAGCATGCATGTTAACAACATGGCCCACATTATTAACAGGGTTGGATGACACATTACATTTGGTGGGAGCAGACCTTGGGGCTTCAGGGGCCTCAAAACGGGCTACCAGCCGCCCCAAGTCTGTCCCTAACAAAATACTAGCTGGAATGTTTGAAGATACCCCCACCTCCCGCACTCCCTGCCCGGCACCCCAGTCCAAATACATCCTGGCTACTGGCAGTGCCGGGAAAACGCCTCCAATTCCGGAGACAGTGCGGGTCTTCTCGGATATCATGTCCTTTGGGGACACCAGCTCAGGCCGCACCACAGTCATCTCCGCACCGGTGTCCAAGAGTCCCATGGCCACAGACTGGCCTATGGTGACTGGCTGGTAGTTATCAAAGGGCCTTCCCCCAAACCCACCCACACACAAAACATTGGGGGGCCTTGGAAAAGGGGACTGGGATGGGCCCTTCTGGCGCTGGGGACATGCGGCCTTGAAATGTCCTGACTGTTTGCAAAGGCAGATTCGGGGTTCCCCCACAGATGTGAAAGCATGGGCTGGGGGCCTCCTGGGCTTAGGGGTAGGGACAACTGGCCCAGCGGGCATCTTACCCCCTCTCCAGCTGGTGTGCTTCCTGGCCTCCGGTGCCCGATTGTTGGCATATTCATCCGCGAGGATTTCTGTGGCGGTGGCCCCCTCCGGTTTCCGGTCACGAAGGGGCTGCTGGAGGTCCTATGGGCAGTTCCACAAAAACTGCTCCGTGCCGATGAGCTCCTCAGCTGCTGGACGGTGGTGATCTTTAACCCCGAGGTCCACTGGTCGACTGCTCTCTGGAGGGCCCGCATGGGGTCGGCCCAGCTGTTTCTAGAACCCCGCTGCAAACTCCGGAGCTTTTTTCTGTACATCTCAGGAGTGAGGTTGTACTGCCGGATCAATGCCTGCTTGACTTCCTTGTAGGTCGGGGTGGCATCGCTCGGTCCCCGAAGATCTCCAGAGCTTTACCTCAGAGACGAGAAGTTAGAAACTGGACCCACTGGTCCTCAGGCACATGGTGCTGGCGGCAAATTTTTTCGAATGCCAGCATGAAGGTGTCCAGGTCTCCACCTTTTTTCCAGCATGGGAAAGTCCTCTGCCCTTATATTTGGGACCTTGGTCTCAGGAGGCTCTTGACTGCCTGGGGTGGACTGGGCCTTTTTCAGCTGAAGCACCTGTCATTGGTGGTCACGCTCCCGCTGACGTTCCTCGGCTCGCTCCCGACGTTCGGCAGCTGCCACCTCTATCCGTTTGCGACGTTCTGCAGCTTCTAGGAGGGCCTGTAGGTGTTCGAGATCTCCAGCCTCAAGCTCAGCCAGGGCAGCTTGCAGGAGAATAGCTGAGGGGGAGCTGCCCACTGCGCCATTGACCACCTGTGACTGGCTCCTTGAGGAGCCCGAGCTGGACTCCTCCTCGCCATAGCCCGGTCTGGGCCGAGCTCCTCCTGGCTAACTTCAACGCCTGTTTCCTCCGGGCCTACAGCTTTGCCATTGCCACATTATTAACAGGGTTGGATGACACATTACATTTGGTGGGAGCAGACCTTGGGGCTTCAGGGGCCTAAAAACGGGCTACCATCCGCCCCAAGTCTGCCCCTAAAAAAAAATACTAGTGGAATTCGAAGTTTCCCCCCCAACCCCCCGCACTCCCGGCCCGGAAACCCCAGCCAAAATACCCCCCTGGCTATTTCAGTCCCGGAAACAACGCCCCCAAATTTCCCGGGGGGACAGCGGGGGTCTTTTGGGAAATCATGTTCTTTGCCGACCCCGCTCAGGCCGCACCACAGTCATCCCCGCCCCGGGGTTTTCCAAGAGTCCCCAGGGCCACAGGACGGGCCTATGGTGCCGGGCGGTATTTAAATTAAAAGGGGCGTTACCCAAACCCACCCAAAAACAAAAAAACATTGGGGGGCCTTTAAAAAAGGGGCTGGGATGGGCTCTTCGGGGCGCTGGGGCCTCCCGGCCCTTTGAAATGTCCTGCTGTTTGCAAAGGTGACAGATTTGGGGGTTCCCCCACAATTTGGAAGAATGGGTTTGGGGGCCCCCCCTGGACTTAGGGGTAGGGAAAACCGGGCCCCCCAGGGGCGTCCTTCCCTCCCCTCAGCTGGGGTCCCCTTCCGGGCCTCCGGTCCCCCCGATTTTTGGGCCCAAATTCATCCGGGGAAAATTTGCTTGGCGGTGGCCCCCGGGTTTTCCCCGGTTTCACAAAGGTTCTGCTGGAGGTCCCCCAGGGCATTTTCCAAAAAAAACTGTTTCCGGGGCGATGACTCCTTCAGATGCTGGAGGGTTTGGGACCCTTTAAACCCCTGGGGTCCAAGTGGATTTGGCTCCTGGGGGGGGCCCGAATGGGGTTTCGGCCCAGCTTTTTCCCTAAAAACCCCGCTAAAAATTGGGAGTTTTTTTTCCTGTACATCTCAGGGGGAAAGTTGAAACGGGGATCAATCCCGCTTGACTTCCTGGGTAGGTCGGGTTTGGCATCGCTCGGTCCCGGGAAGACCCTCCAGAGTTTTTAACCTAAAAAGACAGAAATTAAACCCGGACCCACGGGTTTTTCAGGCAAAAGGGTGTTTGGGCCAAAATTTTTTTTCGAATGCCAGTTTAAAGGTTTGCCCAGGTCTCCCCCTTTTTTCCAGAAAGGGGAAAAGCCCTTTTCCCTTTAACTTTGGGCCCTGGGTCTCAGGAGGCCTTGACTGGCCGGGGTGAAGGGGCCCTTTTTTCCCAGCTGAGCCCCCTGAAATTTTGGTGGCAACGCCCCCCGCGGGGCGTTCCCCCGGCTCGCCCCCCGATTTTTGGGCCCAAGCTGCCGGCCTCAATCCGTTGTGACGTTTGCGCTTAAAAGGGGGGCCATTGTGGCGTCGAGGTCTCCACCTCAAGTTTTAAAGCCGGGACTTGCAGGAAAATGTTGGGGGGAGTGCCCACTGCGCCTTTGACCACCTGTGACTGGCTCCTTGAGGAGCCCAGCTGGATCCTCCCATTCTATCCATACCCGGTCGGGGCCGAGCTCCTCCTGGCTAACTTCACCCCCTGTTTCCCCCGGGGCCCTACAGCTTTCCCATTGGCCACATTATTAACAGGGTTGGATGACACTTTATTTTTGGGTAGGAGCAGCCCGGGGGTTCGGGGGGCCTCAAAAGGGGCCCACCCCCCCAATTTTGTCCCTAACAAAATACTAGCTGGAATGTTCGAAGAACCCCCCCCACCCGAACTCCCTGCCCCACCCCAGTCCAAATACACCCTGGCTACTGCGTCCCGGCACAACCCCTCCAATTCCGGAACAGCGCGGGTTTTTCGAGATCATCCCCTTTGGGGGACAACAGCTCGGCCGCACCACGAACCCCCGCACCGGGCCCAAAGACCCCATGGCCCCAGAGGGCCCTTTGGGACTGGCTGTAGTTAAAAGGGGCCTTCCCCCAAACCCCACCCACACACAAAACATTGGCGGGCCTTGGAAAAGGGGACTGGGATGGGCCCTTCTGGGCGGGACATCGCCTTTAAATGTCCGCTGTTTGCAAAAGGGGACAAGTCGGGTTTCCCCCCAATGTGGAACATGGGCGGGGTCCCCGGCTTAGAGGAGGGGAAAATGGCCCAGGGGCGTTTACCCCCCCCAGTGGTGTGCTTCCGGCCTCCGGGCCCCATTGTTGGCAATTCATCCCCCAGGATTTTCCCCGTGGCGGTGGCCCCCTCCGTTTTTCCGGCACGAAGGTGCTGCTGGGGGTCCCTGGGCAGTTCCACAAAAAAATGCCCATGGGGATGAGCTCCTTCAGCTGCTGGCGGGGGTGATCTTTAAACCCCCGGGCCCCGGTCACTGCTCCGGAGGTCCCGCATGGGTCGGCCCCCTTTCTAGAACCCCCTGCAAACTCCGGAGCTTTTTTGTACATCCAGGAGGAGGGTTTACTCCGGGGTCAATGCCCGCTTGAAATTCCCCGTAGGTCGGGGGGGAACGCTCGGTCCCCCAAAATCTCCAGAGCTTTACCCAAGAGAGGTTAAAACCGGACCCCGGTCTTCAGGCACATGGTGCTGGCGGCAAAATTTTTTTTAATCCCGCATGAAGGTGTCCAGGTCTCCGCCTTTTTCCACATGGGAAAGCCCCTCCGCCCTTAACTTTGGGACCTGGGTCTCAGGAGGCTCTTGACTGGCCGGGGTGGACTGGGCCTTTTTAAGCTGTAGCACCTGTAATTGGTGGTCACACTCCCGCTGACGTTCCTCGGCTCGCTCCCGACGTTCGGCAGCTTCCGCCTCTATCCGTTCGTGACGTTCTGCAGCTTCTAGGAGGGCCTTGTAGGCGTCGAGGTCTCCAGCCTCAAGCTTAGCCGGGGCAGCTTGCAGGAGAATAGCCATTGACCACCTGTGACTGGCTCCTTGAGGAGCCCGAGCTGGACTCCTCCTCGCCTTCGTAGTCCATAGCCCGGTCTGGGCCGAGCTCCTCCTGGCTAACTTCACCGCCTGTTTCCTCCGGGCCTACAGCTTTGCCATTGCCACATTATTATCAGGGTTGGATGACAAATTACATTTGGTGGGAGCAGACCTTGGGGCTTCAGGGGCCTCAAAACGGGCTACCAGCCGCCCCAAGTCTGTCCCTAACAAAATACTAGCTGGAATGTTCGAAGATACCCCCACCTCCCGCACTCCCTGCCCGTCACCCCAGTCCAAATACACCCTGGCTACTGGCAGTGCCGTCACAACGCCTCCAATTCCGAGACAGCGCGGGTCTTTTCGAGTATCATGTCCTTTGGGGACAACAGCTCAGGCCGCACCACAGTCATCTGCGCACCGGTGTCCAAGAGTCCCATGGCCACAGCCCGGCCTATGGTGACTGGCTGGTATTTTATCAAAGGGCCCCCCCCCAAAACCCACCCCCACACAAAACATTGGGGGCCTTGGGAAAAGGGGGACTGGGATGGGCCCTTCTGGCGCTGGGGACATGCGGCCTTGAAATGTCCTGACTGTTTGCAAAGGTGACAGAGTCGGGGTTTCCCCACAGATGTGGAAGCATGGGCTGGGGGCTCCCTGGGCTTAGAGGTAGGGACAACTGGCCCAGCGGGCGTCTTACCCCCTCTCCAGCTGGTGTGCTTCCTGGCCTCCGGTGCCCAATTGTTGGCATATTCTTACGCGAGGTTTGCTGTGGCGGTGGCCCCCTCCGGTTTCCAGTCACGAAGGTGCTGCTGGAGGTCCTCTGGCCAGTTCCACAAAAACTGCTCCATTGTGATGAGCTCTTTCAGCTGCTGGACGGTGGTGATCTTTAACCCCGAGGTCCACTGGTCGACTGCTCTCTGGAGGTCCCGCATGGGGTCGGCCCAGCTGTTTCTAGAACCCCGCTGCAAACTCCGGAGCTTTTTCTTGTACATCTCAGGAGTGAGGTTGTACTGCCGGATCAATGCCTGCTTGACTTCCTCGTAGGTCGGGGTGGCATCGCTCGGTCCCCGAAGATCTCCAGAGCTTTACCTCAGAGACGAGGAGTTAGAAACCGGACCCACTGGTCTTCAGGCACATGGTGCTGGCGGCAAATTTTTTCGAATGCCAGCATGAAGGTGTCCAGGTCTCCGCCTTTATCCAGCATGGGAAAGTCCTCCGCCCTTAACTTTGGGACCTGGGTCTCAGGAGGCTCTTGACGGGCCCGGGGTGGACTGGGCCTTTTTAAGCTGTAGCACCTGTAATTGGTGGTCACACTCCCGCTGACGGTCCTCGGCTCGCTCCCGACGTTCGGCAGCTTCCGCCTCTATCCGTTCGTGACGTTCTGCAGCTTCTAGGAGGGCCTTGTAGGCGTCGAGGTCTCCAGCCTCAAGCTTAGCCAGGGCAGCTTGCAGGAGAATAGCCATTGACCACCTGTGACTGGCTCCTTGAGGAGCCCGAGCTGGACTCCTCCTCGCCTTCATAGTCCATAGCCCGGTCTGGGCCGAGCTCCTCCTGGCTAACTTCACCGCCTGTTTCCTCCGGGCCTACAGCTTTGCCATTGCTACGACCAGCCATCCTTGCAACACCAGGTTACTTGACACAAAAGCTGCAACCTGAATGCACCCAAAACCTTGTATTTGCACTCTGACTTGTCTAGTGCTGAGTTAATCTTAAGAACCCAGCAGCAAAAACCACTGCTGGTAGTCCTTAGTGTTTGGGAGTACAGAACCTACACTCAGACACACTATTGTCTTGATCCCACCGCTGCCACCAATCTGTCAGGAAAAAGTCCACCCCGCCGGCCCACTCAAGGGTTTACGGCCGGACTTGGGTGTTATCGTGACATTGGCTGACCCCTAGGGTACACAAGGGCACAATATGTTCCACTGTAACCCCCCCACACGGGCACAAAGAGAACCAGGAGGACGAAAACACTCTTGTCCCTATTTTATTTTTATTTTTTTAAAAGCCCCATTGATTCCAGGCGCTGTACATCGAGGGGGTTAATACATTACATAGTCAAACAGTACATGATAGGTAATGACAATTGCATGACAGAGGGAGAGAGGACCGTACCCGCGAGGCTTAAATCTCAAGGAGGGGAAAAGACAGGAGTGAGGGGCAACAGTCTTTTAGAAGTATACAAGTTTAGTGAAGGTTATAGGCACGACCCTGAATGGCTGCCACCAGTTTCTAGTTTAGTTATAAGACCGGTCCATTACCAACTTATAACAAGGCCAGGGAAACCCAATCATGGGGTAGCTATATTTTATAGACCGAGTACTAGGCGTGTGATGGTCGATGATCAAGACAGATTAACTCAGATTAAAGTTTATAGATTTAATTAGCCTTGGAGGGCACACTAGACAAATATATACAAAATGATAATAATATACAGGTAAGAGTCAGAGGTGCAAATGTAAGTATGGGTTACAGACAAAGGCAGTAAAATGTGTCCAGTTACCTGTGGTTTGCCTGTGGCCTGGCTTCTGTGTGTGGATGCTCTTGGAAATGCTCTTAGGTACCCCCCTCCTGTATCAACGACTGGCTCACCTGGGCTCTTGCTTATCTGTAAGGGCTCCACGTGGACCCCCCTACATCCCCCACACAACCCGGGGCGGTTATAAACCCCCCCAATCGGGCCCATGCAATTTCTGACGAAAAACCAAAATTGGCCCATAGCAGCAGGGCTTTGGGCAAAAACCAACCCCGGTGGTCATCAAAAACCGGTGGCCCTTAACTCCCCCATGCCAAAACCCCCCTATCCTAGGGGGCCCCTAAGTCCAGTTTTCATTTTTCAGTCCCCATGCCCCCTGGGAAAAAACCGGGAGTAGCAGGGGGCTGTCGAAAGAGTATTTTTTAAAAATGTAAAATTTGGGGTATACCCGGATCACATTCTCTCATAAATCTTTTGAAAGTTGGGGCCCCCCCCCCCCCCCCCCCCCCCCCCCCCCCCGCTGGGCTGGGTCATTTTTCAAGTCTTTGTTTGGGGTTGAGGTGCACATGCGTCTTGGGTCCCAATTAAGGGAAATGAGGGTTCTTTTGATGGGCAACCTTCCTGTGTGCTATCCCCTTTTGGAAGAGCTTTTCAATGGTTTTAGTGGGCTGATTAACTGTAAAGAGTTTTCCCGGGGGGGCTGAGGGCCTCTGTGAGTTGATGTTTGAAGTTGGAAGTTGATTTTCTTGGAGTAAAATTTTCCTCAACCCCCTCTCATATTTATGGTCACTGGAAGTTCAAAGGCAACTCATGGCAAAGAATGTTGGGATCTGAAAAAAGAATTTGTTACTCTACATAAAGATGGCCTAGGCTATAAGAAGATTGGCAACATTCTAAAACTAAGCTGCAGCACTGTGGCCAAGACCATAAAGTGGTTTAACTAGACAGTTTCTCTCAGAACAGGCCTCTCCATGAACAACCAAAGAGGTTGAGTGCACATGGTCAGCATCATATACTAGACTGTCTTTTCAAAATAGACGTGTGAGTGCTGCCAGCATTGCTGCAGAGGTTAAAGTTGTGGGGGTCAGCCTGTCAGTGCTCAGACCATACACCACACACTGCATTTAATTGTTCTGCATGGCTGTCGTTCCTAAAGGAAGCCCCTTTGTCAAGCTTGTATTACCCATCGTGTTACCGTTCTTTGCACTAACCATAGAAGAAATATCTTCCAAGGTGGAAGTGAATAGACACAGAACTCTGTGCTGGCCAGCACTGAAGCAGTGTACTTAAGACTTACCATGCTGTCAGGCTTAGAAGGGGTCAGTTTTGGTGCTGTGAGAAATGTCAAGCAGAGCCAAAGCAGAAGATGATACTAAGCTCATTCTCAGGAAGGCTACAACTGTGTAAGGAGGAAGGGTGGTTTTTTAAATCCTAAGAGGGACAAAATACTTGACAGACTTGTCAGTGTATTTTACACTCGGTTTTAGATTTTTGTACTCGTTTTATCCACATTTTTTACAGCAGTTTTCGAATTGAGGACATCCAATTCAATTGAACAGTACTATAATCTGCCTTTTCCAAGTGAAATATTGGGGATTATAGAACATGTTATACATTTTATGACCCAGTTTTCTGATTTGAAATCCGACCTCAGAAAATCTGAGTTGTGTAAAACACAGTTCAGATTTTCTATTTCAGCAATGGATTGAAAAAAAACCCTAGATTTTTTTTTAAATGCTGAAAACCGCTATGTAGACGTAGCCTTACCAGTCTGTATGGGAATAGTGAGAAATGTAAAGCACAAGATTAGCTGCCCTGAGGCCTGGAGTTTTGCCTGACTAACTTAGTTAAATGGGAAAATTTCCGGACAGAATGCCCTTAGGGCGCGGGGAAAAGGGGGAATAATTGATCAAATTTTACGGGTTTGAAAGTGGTGTTGGGGTTTCAGTGTTAGAAGTTAAGTAAAAAAACATTGACCTGTGAGTCCTATGAAGTCAACAGTGACCTGCAAGAGAGAGTTATACCTGCTATGTTTTAAGACTGTTCAAGTTATATTCTGAAATGTTGGAGTGTTTAGCTCCGAACAGCATGAACTGCAACCACCAAGCTTATGTGCCTTATGTAAGGATTGCTGCAATCAAGCATTCTTTGCCACTATTGTGTGAAGAAAGTAAAAATAAAAAGTCTTTTGTTTTGACCAATACGGTCTGTGACAGTTTCCTTAAAAGGGGAACACTCCACCCTAACTTTTTACTGTCATTATAAATCTGTCATCACTGGCGATCCCAAATGATCAAGGCAGAAGTGTTAATTATTAAATATTTTGCACATGCATTGCCCCCATGTTGGTGATAAGTTCAATGCTATTACTGCTGTTTTCTAGATGAACTGATGCTAAACGAGACATACATTATGTAATACTTATATAAATATTCAGTAAATTTATTTCCACAAAACAAACTGGATCTCAGATCATTGTCCCAGCTTTGCACTTTGGAGCAGTATCATCTAACTTTTGACCTTCACACACATCTACAGGACTTTCTTCAATGTTTTGCTTACTAAAAAGTTAAGAACACTCTACAGATATTGTTTTCTTTGCAGTCGGGGGCCCACATGTGAGTTAACACATGAAATCACTTATTATCTTCTTTCTCTAATATTGATTCAGATGTTTTTTTTGGGTTTTTTTGATTCCCAAAAATCATTGTGATAATTAAAAAAAAAAAAATTTGTATTCTAATATTATTTTTCCTCCCAATCTCTGGATCAGATCAGTTTTGTCGTTTTTAGCAGAGTTTAATGGCCTTTGAAGTAAAAAAAAAAAAATTCATCAAAATTATCTCTTATGGTCAAAAGCACTGGGGAAATCAGACAGTCTGATGCTGAATTACAATACATTTAGATTTTATAGTCTATGGCTCTGTCAACCGTTCCTAACTGGGTTTTTTATCCCCCATCCTGACCAGGTAAACTTCCATTTTTTTAGTACATGCAAATTGGAACAATATAACTAGAGATGAGCGAATTTCTCAAAAATTTTATTTGGTCGATTCACTGAATTTTTCCTAAAAATTTGTTTCGTTCCAAATTTATTTGTGACGAATTGCGTTAAAAAACAGCTATTTCCTGGCTGCAGAGTGCCTGTATGGTGTTGTAGAACATTGTGCCATGCAGAAATATACATAGGGATTGTGGTGTGGCATTGAAATAATGCTGTGATTTAGTATGACATGCAGATGACAGGCGCCGCTCTTAAAATCGCTTCACACTTCACTTATCTGGGCAGTTACGGGGTCACAACTGACCAAATAGCTGAAGCTGGAACGCAGCCTGACAGGGTAATGTCAGCGCCAGCTAGAAAGTACCGAGCAGAGGGCCAAAATCCAACGAAAGCATCAAAGAGCGCACTCCTTTTACGCCGTCATCAGATTTCACAGATTATGACAGAACCTGCTCTGTTAAGCGCTGATACATGTAGACCCCTCCCCTCCCCCCCGGAAAAAGTAGAGAGGGTGTCGACAGTAATGCTGTGTTAATGTCATTTATCATTTTGCCCTTCCTTTCATGTGTTAGTGTCTGCTTTCAATTGGTCAATGATCCTTCAGTATTGCTAAAGCCAAAAGAAAACAGGAGTTGATCCAAAACAGAGATGACAAGTAAATATAATATTGGAATGTCTTCTGAGTTTTGTATCCACTCCTGCTTTTGGCTACCTAATCATCAGACAATCCTGATGTAAATAAAGGATTATGTCATACTGGCCTTATGCTAAGATAAATCAGCTGTGTTTGTCCTTTTCAGTTCTTCTGAGAGATTAAAAGAAGGGGAAAACCAAACAGAGTGGCAACATCATAGAGTGGTGGAGGGTGGAAACAGCATGAGGAAAGCACAGGGTGGTCAAGTGAGAGAGTGGTCAATTGGCAGCAGCATGAGTAGGCCACAGAGTGGCACAATGAAAGAGTGTGGAGTTAGCGGCAATATGAGTAGGCCACAAAGTGTCACAATGACATAGTGTGGAGGTGTCAGCAGCATGAGTAGGCCACAGAGTGGCATAATGACAGATTGTGGAGGTGGCAGCAGCATGAGTAGGCCACAGAGTGGCACAATGACAGATTGTGGAGGTGGCGGCAACATGAGTAGGCCACAGAGTGGCACAATGACAGATTGTGGAGGTGGCAGCAGCATGAGTAGGCCACAGGGTGGGACAATGACATAGTGTGGAGGTGGCAGCAGCATGAGTCGGCCACAGAGTGGCATAATGACAGATTGTGGAGGTGGCAGCAGCATGAGTAGGTCACAGAGTGGCACAATGACATAGTGTGGAGGTGGCGGCAACATGAGTAGGCCACAGAGTGGCACAATGATAGATTGTGGAGGTTGCAGCAGCATGAGTAGGCCACAGAGTGGCACAATGACAGATTGTGGATGTGGCAGCAGCATGAATAGGCCACAGATTATAATACTGTTCAATTGAATTGGACGTCCTCAATTCGAAAACGGCTGTAAAAAATGTGAATAAAACCAGTACAAATATCTAAAACCGAGTTTAAAATACAATCACAGATTGTGGAGGTGGCAGCAGCATGAGTAGGCCACAGAGTGGCACAATGACAGATTGTGGAGGTGGCAGCAGCATGAGTAGGCCACAGAGTGGCACAATGACAGATTGTGGAGGTGGCAGCAGCATGAGTAGGCCACAGAGTGGCACAATGACACATTGTGGAGGTGGCAACAGCATGAGTAGACCACAGATTATAGTACTGTTCAATTGAATTGGATATTCTCAATTCGAAAACTGCTGTAAAAAATGTGAATAAAACCAGTACAAAAATCTAAAACCAAGTGTAAAATAGAATGACACATTGTGGAGGTGGCAGGAGCATGAGTAGGCCACAGAGTGGTACAATGACATAGTGTGGAGGTGGTGGCAGCATGAGTAGGCCACAGAGTGGCATAATGACAGATTGTGGAGGTGGCAGGAGCATGACTAAGCCACAGAGTGGCACAATGACAGATTGTGGAGGTGGGGGCAGCAACAGCAGCAGTATCAAGTCAGAGAGTGGCACAATTACATAATTTTGAGGTGGTGGCAGCAAGGTGGCAGCAGCAGCAGCATCAAGCCAGAGAGTGACATGGTGACATAGCCATGAGGTGGCAGCAGCAGCATGAGGAGACCTGAGTGGTGAGGTGGCAGCAGCATCAGAAGGCTACGTAACGGCCCAGTGAGGAGTGGGTAGGTGGGTGGCACTAACTCCTCTGTGTGACTTTGTTCGCCCAGGAAAACTAGGTATAGAATCGCTTGACACTGCCGTGCTCTGCACATGTGGTATGCTGGAGGAGCACTAAGACTTGTCACTGCAGTGGAGGATGAGGTGGTGAGGGAGGACATTGGCACAGGATCAGTAGTTTGACAACGTGGAGGAAAAAGCGGCATCTCCTATCCAAGTTGCTGGTGTAGCTGGGCAGGAAGCAAATTCATCCAGTGAGCCATAAAAGACATGTACTGTCCCTGACCGTAGTTACAGCTCCATATGTCTGCACTGCCATGCACTTTGGAAGACCTCGACAGGCTCAAGGACTGGCCCACCTTCTCTTCTACATATTTGTGCAGGGCTGGTACTGCCTTTTCTGAAAAGAAATGACTGCTTGGGGCTCTCCACCTGGGCTCGGCACAAGCCATCAGTTTCCTGAATGAGTCCACCATTTGAAAAGGGAGAGACTGCAGTACCACCAACTTGGACAGGAGCATGGTCAGCTTCTGCGCCGTAAGATGGCTGGATGTATACTACTGTCTCTTGGCAATCACCTCAATGAATGACTGCTGGGACAATGAGTGGCAAAAAGCAGGAGCATCTGGACTGGTAGATGATGGGAAAGACAGACAGCTCCCTTCGGCAGAGGTGGTGGAGCCTTGACTGGCTGAAATGGGATGTGCGGCACTGGGTGCTGCTGCTGTTGCTGTGGCAGGATGGACCACCACATCTAAGACATGTTTCTCTCAGGTCAATGGATGGTGACGCTGCATATGTTGATGCAGGGCCATGGTGCCAATATAAGGTCCCCGGCCATGCTTCACTTTCTGCCCACAGATTCTACATATACCCATGTTCGCTTCCTCCTGTGTCTTGGCAAAAAACTGCTACACCGCCGAGATTTTACCACCAACGCTGCACACTGACTAACTGCTACCATCGCTGCCTCCGTGAGCCCCTGCGCCACTACTTTCTGGGCTGGACGGGACCTGCGAAGCGGCTGGTCTAACCCGTGGATGTTTGGCTCCTGACCTGGCACTGCTGCCACCCTGCTGACTCCCGGCCACACTACTGACTTACTGGCTGCACCGCTGCTTGTCGTGCAAGATGCTGGCCTCTTCTCCCTACGCTGATGATGAAGCCCTTGCTTCACCTGGCTCCCAAGTGCAATCGGCTACATTGTCATTGATTAGTGTTTGCCCATCACTGCTGTGCTCCTCAACGATCTCGGTGTACAGAACCTGGCGGCTCGCAACATAATTTCCCATGCCACTCTCCTCATCACTACTTGCCCACCTACTGCAAGAAGCAGCAGATGTCTGCCCCACCTCTTTGCTGCCCAGTAGCTGCTCACTGTCCTCAAATAGTTCATCCTCACTGTATAGTGGCGCAGAGCCCACAACACATATTATTCTCTGGTAAAAGAACCGAACAAAACAGAGGCGGGTTGGGGAAAAGGTGAGGGCAACTGACCTGCCCCCTGGGCCATCCAACTAAGGGTTGTGCGATGAATGCCCGACTCTTGGGGGATTGTCAATGTCTTGGGAGGAAGGGATGACCTAGTCAACCATTCAAAAACCTTTGGGATTGGTGGTAAATCACGGCTGCTAGATGACACCCTTAGTTGGCCTGAAAAGTGCCCCCGCTGTGATGTCCCCTTACTGTGCTGTGACCTGTGCCTGCTCCTGGAACATTTGAGCCACTTCTCCTCCTATGTGAAGGACCTGCCACCTCTCTGTCTGACATACTGTTTGATCAAAAATTTACAATAAAACAAACTCTGTTTAAAAGTAGGTTCTGTATATGACAAATACCTGCTGATTAAAGGGTGTTTCCCCTTTAAGTGAAAAAAGACTTTTTTGGGCAGAGAAAAATATCCCAAAAGACTGAACTGGCTATAATGGAGATGTGTTTATGTGAGAAATGCACACACTGTATTTCAAAAATAGTTCACCACAATAAGTGAAAAAAGTAACAGAGAGCAATATCCCAAAATAAAAAACACTGGTTCAGGAACATGTATGGTATTGCAGGCCCCTATGTATTGAAGGTATTTCCCCCAAATAACTATAAAAAGAAGAATTTGGCAAGATGAATCTAATGGCTGCAGAGAGATCTTTGTACATAAGGGGAAAAAGTGGGAAGTGGCCCGAATGTAAAATGGCTGGCCTATTAATAGGGCTGTGACATCAAAGAAGCGGGGGGCTGGAAGGCTCTGTCATGGTTGAGGGCGTTCCTTTCTTTCTCCCATAGTTTCTTTGCCCCTATGGTGATGCCGATGTTGCTCTGGGCCATTTTAGAAAAAAAGTTTCGTTACCACGAATCGCCAGGAAATAGTGGCTCTAAAATAAGTCTTGTAACTGTGTCTTTTATCTATTTTGTACATTTTTATAAAGGTGATATATAGTTTAAGGTTATGGGGGTTGAGGCTAAAAGTTGCAATTTAGACTGTTTTATTGAAAGTTTTTTTCTCTGTCTTTATTTTTAGTATTTTATTTATTTTACCTACTGTGTCCCCCAAAAGGTCAGAAAAAGACTTCTGTGCTCCATTTATGTGTAAGGGAGTTTTGAGAACTGCCATAGAAAAGAATAGAGAAAACTGCTTAAGTGTGGCCCTCTCCCTGTTCTCTGTGGCTGGCTCACTAAGACCCGGCTTCTTCATGGCAAAACATCTTTAACCCCTTAACGACCATCCACCAACTAGACAGCAGGCATTGCAGGTTATCTTTCTGAAGAATCTAGAGACATCACTACAGAAACAGGGGGTTTGTGACTACCTGCTCCGCAGCTGCGCTAGTAACAGAGCTGTAGTTAACAGTTCTGCTCCTAGAGCAGTCTCTTTAAGAGCCATGAAGCGGAGAAAACCTCCAATCTCAAGCGCTTAACTCTTTGATTGCCGCGATCCATGAACTCAGCATAATCAAAGGGAATTGCACTGCTCCGTTGGGTGATTGGGACTCCCGATGACCCGATAAAGCTCGGGGGATGTCTGTACAGTCAGTCCTGGGGACCTAGAGTAGCCCCAGGGCTGCCTGTATAACAGGTCTGCAGTCACTGACACATATTGTAATATATTAGAATACATGAATATGCTCATACATGAATATGCAAATACGTTACTAAGTGTAAAAAAAAGTGTTAAATAGTTAAATAGACCGTAATAACCTGTATTAATCATCTAACAGGTTATTTAGTGTGAAATGTGAATGGTGTAAAAAAATAATTAAAAAACAAAAAAAAATTTTTTACATTTTGCAGTAATTTATTTGTAAACTACGCCCCCAAAAATACAACTTCTCCTGCATAAAGCAAGTCCTCGTACAACTGCGTCACTTAAGAAATAAAGAGTTTATGACTGTTGAAAGGCAAGGAGGCAAAAATTAAAAAATGTAGCTGTTCATTAAGACCTTTTCAGACTTGGAGCTTAGGAGGTTAATAATCAGTACCTAAACATATTATAAGTGAAAAATATACAATATTATTATCAAGGATAATATTAGATTCTTACAAAGCGCTTCTATTATTGTTCCGGTTGTTCTTGTATGTTTCCTCTATGAGAGTACGGATTTGGCTGCATTATGAATAAAAATATTGTGTATGGATGAATGACAAAGGAGTTAAATAATGTTTCCTCTGGTTATCTCGGGAGACATGAATTAATCATAATGATTCCTCATGGAATTCAGACATATAAACTTTGAGAGTAAAAAGTCAACTCAAGCTTGTTCTGGAAATTGCCCTTAGGTAATGGATTTAATGAGAGTCTACATCCCAGAAGCATATGACGAGTACAAATAAAGAAATTTCTCTGCCTTGTGATGATAAACTTGGTGCATTTATTTCCAAAATACTTGATATACATGTTATCACTGGTATGCAAAAAGCTGCAGGTGAACCCCAGTGATTAGCTGTAATCGGAGGCAGAATCTAGCAAGAAATGTCCAGTTCTCCTACAAAACGAAAACAGATAAAATAAAGGGGAAGAGGGTGACTTCTTGGCAAGGGGAAGAGTTTCAGAAAGACTGCCCTGCAGACGAATCGCCGGCCATGGCATGTTGGATTCGTTTTGGATCCGAAAAATACATCCAAAAGCGCTGCGCAAATCGCATATAAAGCGCATCCAACACGCAGGTGCGTTTTTGGCTGCATTTTGGCTCTAGCAGGAACACACCCTATAGTTTTAAATAGGACGTCTGCTGTGTCAAACGGATCAAGAATTGACAATGCTTCGAATGAATAAGAAAGACGCATCACAAAGACGCATGTAACACACATATCGGCGCTCACTCGTCTGAACGCAGATGCGTGTTTTACATTGAAAGCAATATAGATCACACTGCACATTGTTACGATGCGTGTTTCACATTGAAAGCAATGTAAATCACACTGCACATTGTTAAGATGCATGTTTGGGTTCGTTTGGATCCGTGTTTCGGACCCTAAACACGCATCTAAGAATGGATCCAAAATCGGATCCAACACCCGTTAACAAACCCTTAGATCGAGAGTAGGACACTTGAATCCTTTCAAATGGTACACTACTTTATTTTAAGGGAAAACATTTACAGTTCACAGTTGCTTAGCAGTACTCAAGACACAAAAATGAAGAAAAAATAGTATAAACTTAGCTTTTAACATTAACGTGTATAAAAAATAACCTTTCTTTAAAAACACCACAGCCAATATTAGCCACATGCAATATATAGCCAAATATATGACAACACAAACAAATAAAACCATAAACTTCATAATGGGTCAGAAAAGGAAGGATTACCGTATTTTTAGGGCATTTCCACAAAGCGGCAATCAGAAGAATAAATGTCGTTAAAGAAATCTAGCTACAAATGGGGAAATATAATGATGAATGAGTAATCACTTTGGCTTCCAACCCCGACTACTTTTTGCTTAATACAGGGAAAAAAGCCCCAATAAGGACAACTCCGTCAGGAACCTGTGCATGTACTAGCTATGCTCTACCACCAGTGTGCACTAGTAGGTGTCTTAACATGTTTCGATCTCCCTAAAAATTGGACTAGTCAAAAGGAAAAAAGTAATGTATGTAGCAATAAAGAGCAATAGAAAGCTATTGTAATACATAAAGAGCATTATACAGCTATTATAGTACTAAGCTAAATAGTCAGTGTATGTCATGAAATAGAGAAATCACCGCCAAAACTTAAAAAAATGAGAGAATAAATACTTATTTACAGGAAAATATATGTCTCTCATAAGACTTACCTTTTACTTATTCAGTTAAAAATATATACAAAATAAGTCACTATGCTTTAATATATCCAAAAAATGAACTAAGACCTTACCAATATCTGCAGGGTTTCACATTCCAGATATATAGATGTGATATCTACACTCAACCTATTAAATACCCTTAATTCCCTCTCTTAACGGAGTTCCCGTCCCGAAAAGGATGACCCCACGTATTTTATGTGTCTTATGTCATTCTTTTCGGGAAGAGAACTCCATTAAGGCAGAGACTTTAGGGTATTTAATGGCGTGAGTGTAGGTTAGTGTCATATACACCTTTTGTATGCATTGTTTACTTATCCTGTAGCTAACTGAAGATGATCCTGCATCGATGATATATTTTTGGATATATTAATGCTTAGTGGCTTATTTTGTATACAATTTTAATTAAATTATTTAGGGGTTTTCTCAGTACAGGCTTTTATAGACTCGAGCTGTTTCTCTGTCTCTTATAGCTTCAAATGCAGGGCATTCTCTCCTCCCAGTGGGCCTGTCTCTCCCCCCAGTGGGCGGTCTTCCCACAGAAGATGGGGGACATCATCTTCTGCGTGAGCAGTGGAAGGGAGAGGATGTCACAGCTCTGCAGACCTTCTGCAGTGGTCAGTTCTCATGCCTGCAGAGCTGTCACCTCCCTCCACAAGCTTCTTGTTACCAGTACACCTGCATTGGTGTAAGTAGTCATACATACAGCCTGAACTGATGAACCAAATGTGAGGAATGCACTCTGCTCCCCCAATATATAAAGCTGTGTTATATTGGGGGAGAATGAATCTAGCAACTAGAGACTCAGTAATTACCCAGATCCTTCACATAGAGCTGTCACTGGGAGATGAGCATAGAGGAGCTCAAGCAGTCTTTATTACACAGACAGCAGCCAGCACAGTAAGCTGAGACAGCTAGTTTCATTTTCATTTTCCACAGCTCATAGGGGAGTAATCACAGAGTGCAGGCAGCCAATCATAGCACAGGGGACATGTCCCAACCAGGGGGCATGTCTCAACAGGGCTGAACTAAATGTCAGGCAGCCAATCACAGCAAAGGGGTGTGGCCCGACCTCAGGCTGCTGATTTTGCTCTGGACACGCACAGATTAGCTCATCGCTGCTATACTAAATGATTTAGGTAATGCAAACCAATTGAAAAAGTGCTTATTTCTTCTGTACCCATCATTACAGATATGATCTTTATAGCGAGAAAACCGCTTTAAAGCTAAGTTGTATGAGAGCCTTATAGTTTCCTGTGAATAAGTATGTCATGAAATAGACAGATGCATGTAAGTGCATGTAAAAAAATTACATGGACATATGGTCCCAGATGAGCTGAACCCCTCCACCCCCCTCCCGCATGTATGACAGGAAGACAGACATAATGTATGGCTGAATAGACAGATATTCAGTGGTGCCATATTAGGTCCTAGGACTACTAGGGTGTTTACAGTACTCAAGATGAGGCCCAGTTCTCAAGTTAAAAAGTATTCAACAGGTCAGTGGATGTGGGCATGCCTCTGTCTTATGCAACAGATTTCCTGTCCTACACAGTGACTGAAAGGAGGAGGAGGATCTCCTCAATACGTTCTTGTCTCTGTCCATCATCCCACAGCTCCCTCTTCCGGCTCCCGCTCCATGGCAGTTTCCATCCTCAGCATGCCCCACTGTTGCTCTTATAGGGGCAGGCATTTGCACCAAACATCTGTGCATGGATCACACGGGCACCTCTTTCATGGTTGCAGCCCAAACAACAGTCATTTCTCTTGTAATACCATATGTCACCGTTTCAGCAGGACAACAACAATGGCGTGAAACCCTTCTGTTTTTGTTATCTAGTCCAGTCTCTTAGTGATACAGAAATAAGTTTTTAAAGATTTCCAAAAAAATTTTAATTTTTCACTGTTTACTTTTCATAGGTGTTTCCAATCGGGGACTATCCCAGCTGTTTTTAGAAATTACCATCTGTTCTTAAATTTCCCCAATATTCTGGGGGCTATGGGGACACGTAAGCTATGTTAACCCGCAGAGTTTTTGTTGGATTTTTTGATGGTTTTAAAACCCTGAAAACTGACGAAAAAAAATCCCAAAAGATTTTAAAAAAAAAATGACCCGATTTACACGGGTCATTTTTTTCTGCTCGTTTTTGGCCGGCGATTTTAAGGAACATGTTGCAAAATCCAAGAGACTAGAGAAAAATGTACTATTGAAGTCTGTGTAAATCGACGTTTTTGGATGGTTTTTTCGGGTTTTTTTGGGACAGTTTTTGGGAAAAACTACACGGGTTGTTTAAATTTTGCTTTAAATTAAAAAATCCCCAAAACTGTCAAAAAAAAACCCAAGCCCAAAAAAAACCCCCCCAAAAAAAAGTCAACAAAAAAACAAAAAACACCCCAAAAACCGTGGGAAAACCAGCGGCTTTGGCCCAAAAAAACTAAAAAAAATATTTCGGGTTCGACACAGTTTTTAGTTTTTTGGTTTTTGACTAGTTTTTTTCCTATGCTGTGTAAACCTAGCCTAATATTTTGTCACCTTTAACTGGCTGGAATAGGTTTGGTTCAGTTGTAACAAGATGAGAAAGAATAAAATCTAAATCTACCTAAAAAACAGAAAATTCTTCTTTCCCATATTTAAAAAAAAGGGAAAAGAAAAAAAACCACTCCTTCAGGAATTCATAAGAAACCGCCCATTTGCTTTTGCAAGGGGACCCTTTAAAACCTGCGTTATTTTAGAACATCGGGAAATGATATGGGAGGGAAAAATATGATGTATTTTAGAGAGGGCACCCCGTGCTAAAGAGTCCCCAGGGAGAATTTTTAAGGGGTTATTTAGCAGGGGTTGTGAAAATGCCAAAAGGTTCTAAAACCCCAAATTATCCGGGTTTAATTGAAAAAAAAAAATAAAATTTTTTTTAAATTTAGTTAATTCTGTAATGAACATCATACGAAGCCTCTATTGCATATGCAAAGCTTCATATTATCCTTGGACCAATAGGAAAAGAGGGTTTCCCATACAGTGTGTTCATGAGGGTTTTTTTAAATGAAAAATTTAACATGTCTTC
The DNA here is from genome assembly GCA_025379985.1 of Phyllomedusa bahiana. Taxonomy (NCBI): domain Eukaryota; kingdom Metazoa; phylum Chordata; class Amphibia; order Anura; family Hylidae; genus Phyllomedusa; species Phyllomedusa bahiana. The sequence continues at coordinate 56,425 of JAODAL010003945.1, read as the reverse complement.
TAGATTTTTTGTTTGTTACAGCCATTTTGAGCAACCCTGGGAAAATTTTTGGCCAAACATGAGCAAAAGGGGCCAATAGAAAGACACAGACATTTTTTAGTTTTTGCCTCAAAGCTTTTTGACTACTATTGCTGCTTTATTTTTCCATTGACATAGCTGGATGTATAGCAAGTTGTATATTTTTTAGTGGTACCTTCTTATGGTTTGGGAAAAAAAATGTGGTAACTAAAAAATTTTTTTTCCGGGAACACTGTTTTTTTTGGGTTTTTTTTCCCCCGTGAAAAAAAATACTCTTTAAAAAAACTCTCCATTTCGTTAAAGCCCCTTTGTAATGTACTGTAATAACATTTTCTGTAGTTTTTAAATCCAAACTGTTTTTAAAGAATGAAAGCCAAATAGGTCTTGTGTCTTGACAAATTAAAAAGGGAAACGTGTCAAAAACCCCGGGAGAAAAAGTGATATAAAAGGGGTTCAGCTTCTGTTTAGGGCAGCCACACCACTTTGGTACTGCCTCACAAAAACTTCAACATCAGGTAGGAACCAGTGGGCACACATTGAGACTGACGTTGGAAGGGAGAAAGACATAGCAATGTGTCAAGACCAGGAGATCATACGGGGTTTATTTTTTTCAGGGCAGCCTTTGAAGCCATACCACTTCGGTCCTGCTTTCCAAGGCTTTTAACATGAGGTTAGAAACAGATGATGTTCAATGAGAGTGATGTTAGGAAGATAGACCCAGCAATGTTTCAAGCCCAGGAGATCAGATCAGATAGTGATTTGTCCTTTTTCAGGTCATTCTTTGAAGCCACACCACTTCGGTACTGATTTCCAAGGCTCTCAACGTGAAGGAGGAAATAGAGGACATGCACTGAGGCTGAGGCTGTGAGAGAAGAAGATAGACAGAGCACAGCAAAGGATTTTGGGGCTTGTAGTTTTACAAAAAAAGGGAACATCTTTCATATAGGATATCTTGGAAGCTTTTTGAGAACTTTTTTGGCCATTTAAACTATCCATGCACATTCGATTAATGTATATGGGGCTCTAGACTATTACTGAATGGCAAATGTCAAAAGAAATTATGATTGCATAAATTGAAAAAACATTTTAAAGAGGTTTTTGCACCATGTAGTTTTACAGCCTCAGCAAGCTTTAGAATTACACATGGTGTTCAGGCTGTGGGTGACTTTATAGCAGTGACTGACGAGTGCAAGAGATTTATAAAGTGTAGAACTCAGAATGCAGGGCTCTAAAGGGTGTTTACTTAGCTAAATTTCAGATTTTCAAAGTCAGTTACTAGAGCTAAGCCTCTGCAGGAGATGACTCACCATAGTCGGAGTGAGTGACTGATGGCAGCTTAGAACAATGAGAGATAAGAGAGAGCAGGGAGAGTTGGGGGAGAGAGATGGTCATAACCAGAGAAACTTGTGTGCTCTAAGAGAAGATAAAAGCTTCTTTATCTCATGACCAGGGAGAAATCAACAATACAAAGTATTTAGAAAAAGTCTTCAATTACCTGTCCCTAAAAGCTAATCATTGTAGTGATAAAACACCCTTTAAGCCTCTAAAAAATCCTGTTTTCAGTCATTTTATCCATCACAGGACGCATTTCTTATTTCAGAGCTTATTTAAAAGCCCCCAAAAATTATATACATGTATGCAAAAAGAAGAATTTTGATTTCCTCTGTTCAATTCTGGTAAACCCAAATTATTGAAAAGACAATGCACCTGGATTTTATTAGATTTAAAGGAAATAGAAACTTCATAACAGACCTACGTCTTTACGTTATGACATCATTTACACACCAGCATTGTTAGGCATAATTTGAAAATTCCTGTAATTATGTAGCATCGTCGATCCTTCAACCTGTCAGGGAGAGAACAATTATTGAAAGGAATTCACTGAACCTAGGACCTTAACTGACATCTTTTACATGTATGATATTCATGAATTCAATGTTGTATTCCATATGTTCACGTTTTAGGAAAAGTTATCTTTTTATGGCTTTTTTCACATTTGTGTTTTGCTCTTTTTGTCAGGGTTTTCAGTAAACTTGACAGAAATTATTGTGCAGCTCTATTCATGCTGTTAAAAGTACCAGAACCCTAACAGAAATCTGATTAAGTTCAGAATAAAACAATGGAAACTGTGAAAGGGGTTGTTCAGTTACCCTTTGTTAACTTTTAAATCACTATGGGCTAAAAAAAAGGCCTTAAAGAAAACCACATTTTTTAGTGTTTGCCTTTCTTTATGATGCAGCTTTTTGAGGCCTTGTTTTATGCAAAATAAGCTGTCATTTCTTTTACTGTAGGTTGGAAATACATATAAATTACTAATTTTATGAATATAAAAAAAGTTTTTCTACATTAATTTTTTTAGTTTTATTTTTTACACTGTTCACATTTACACTAAATCGCCTGTTAAATGAATTATAATGGTTCTATGGATATATAATGTGTAGGGTTTTTTATGTGTAATGTATGCACAATAATTTTATATTACATTTTTTTTTTATTTTGCTATTCATTTAATTTTTTATACACTTTCTTATTGACTTTTTTTTATCCCATTGGGGATTACTATTTTTAAACTTTATTGTGTATTGGCATACTGCTGTTTTATATACCGAGTCAATATGACACAGGCTGTTATTACGGCAACTTAAAATGTGCCCTCACAGCAGGCTTACAGGGGTTGTCTCACTGAAAGGATTGCTTTTAATGTTAAAGATCTTGCAAAAACAAGTCACTTTGCAATATGTGTCCATTAACAGTATCCTACCTATTCCTAGATATCGCCTCTTGTATGGGCTGCATCAGCTCCTCAGATCCCTATAGCTACAGACCTGTCCAATCTTTCCTGATAGGCTGCCAGCACTGGTTGCTGTAGCTACAGACCTGGTGTCCTCAGCAACTCATCACTGCAGATCAGTAGTAGCCAGTAGTAGCCAATAAACACACCCCTGAATTAAAAAATAAAACTGAGGACCCAGGACTGAGGTAAGATGAATCGATGTAGTGAGACAACCCCTTTAATACACAGACAGCCCTGGGGACATTCTGTGTCCCCAGGGCTGACTCTACCGACTTTTCCCTCACTCCATCAGGCACTGTGAAACCTGATGGCCCGATCGGCCAGAGGAATTCCCTTTGACTATGTAACAATCATAGAGTTAAACTGCAGTAGTCAGAGGAAGTCTCCAATCCCTGCCATGTTTATAGAATGCTCTAAGAATGGAGCTGTTAACTATGGCTCTACAGCCCCGGTCTTAATGCAGCTGCAGCACTGGGAGACGCAAACTTCTTTCCTTTGCTGACAAAGTACACGTACTGCTCTCTGTAAGGAGTTAAACTAGAAATGAAGCTGAGACTAGAAGGAAAAAAGAGCATACCTCTAACCTGCAGCTCCTGGCAGCGATGCCCCGCCTGCTCTTTCCCCCCAGTTTTCTGTTGTCCTCCATCTTTGGCCAACTGGAATGTTATCCGGGAGTTTAATAATTTCATAGAACACTACAAACTACTTTTCAATATAAATGCTAAGATTTTCAACTACCTTAATGTGTTGCTTTTCTTTTCTTTTGCCTCCTTATTCATCTATCATAAGATCGGTGAAACCTTCTAGTTGTGGGAGTGTCAGTAATTCTCCTGCAGCTCTGTCCTACAAGTCCCATAATCCACTGCAATTACAATCTAGGAGTTCCCTGCTGTAGGGGATGTGTCATCCTCTCTGCACACAGTGATGTCAGGGCAGCATCCCATGATGCTTTACCTTGGCACCACTACTATATAAAGAGCAGTAGGCAGACTTTTTTTTCTGACTGCTGCTGGATAATCTTAGAGGTCCTAATGCACATTCAGCAAATCAAGCAATGCAAGTCTTCTGACCAGGTGAAAAGGTCTATTTAGCAAATTTATCAAAATGAAATATCCTCTTATCAGTAAACAGTAATGAAGACACCTATACTCTAGCAGCTAGCAGTGATGAGTCATTATGTACACATAATTTTCATTGTACCTGTATAACACCCTCCCCCTTCAGCTCTGTATTTGACTGGTTACATTCCTGTCAGCACCTCTGTTTACATAGTGACTGATGAGTCACTGTATGCAGCCAGCTCTTCTCTGCTCAGGTCACACCCAATACAGGAGAGTGTTTCTGAGCTGAGCTTGGCTTCAAAGCACATCCACTGAGTGATGACAAAAAGTCCATTGAGGTCATGTGATCAATGGATGTCACATGGTATGTAGGAAGAAGGAAGGAGGGGAGTAAATGGCTCTCTGCCTGGTTTTGCAAAGCAGAACAGGTAAACAATTTTTAATGAGCATTAATTACAAACATCCCCACTATTGTCATGGGAGATTTTAACATCCCAATTGATGCAAACCTCTCTGCTGCCAACAAACTCCTTTCACTCTGCTCTTCCTTTAGCCTCCTCTCAGTGGACCTTTGGGCCCACCCACACAGACGGACACACACTGGACCTCCTCTTCACTGCCTTCTGCCCCCCCTATCTGACATCTCAAACTCCCCTCCACCCCATAATCTGACCACAACCTGCTTACCCTCTCCCCAACATCTCCAATCCACTGCTGCCTCCTGTCTCACATCTAGTTATCCCGCAGGGGAAACCTACAAACCTTAAACCCTCGCACATTCTCTGACTCTCTTGCACCACTTTTTCCCCATATCCTCATTTAAATGACCCTGAGCAGCCACGCCTTTTACAACTACCCACATTCGCACCAGCCTTGACTCTGTCGCTCCTCTCACACCACAAAACAAAACCCGCAAAAAACCAAACTAGACAACCTGGGCACTCACATCCGCCAAACAGCTGAGGGCGAAGCTTCCAGAATTGCTGTTGACGCTGGAATGAAACCCGCCTCCTCCGACGAACTTCACCTATACAAAAACAAATCGCTACGCGCATTTTAAGTCTGCATTCACCACTGCCACAAAAAGGATTATTCACCACTCTCATATCCTATTCTGTCTACATAAACAATGTCACTTACTCAAAACACCTTCAAACCCTCTTCCTTCGGTCCCCCAGCACCTCTCCATATCTTCTCCTCATTCAGCGGCGATTACGCCACTCCAATTTCTTAAATAAGATCAAACTCATCAGAGAAAGCTTCACCCCCACAGTCCTTACTGCCACCCTTATACCTCCAACCATCACCCACCACCCACTCTTACCCTGACACAGTCCCCAGTGAACACCTTAAATAACCTGCTCTTTCCCACTGTTAGTCACGATAAACTTTCCTCTCTAGTGTCTAATCCAACTCACTACCTGTACCCTTGACCCACTGACATCCTACCTATCCCTTATACTTCCGCGCTTGTTTCCTCCCAGCCTCACCCACCTTTTCAATTCTATCATTAACCTCTGGCATCTTCACTTCCTCATTTAAACTTCGACCCATCCACACCCATCCTTAAAAATAAAACATATCTCCGAACCCCTCCTCAATGTCCAAAAACTATCGTCCCATCTCCACCTGCATCCTTTCCCCTCCCCCTTTGCATCCAAGAACTCCTGGGGAACAGCATTGTCTTCAACTGTCCTCTCACATCTCCTTCAACTCTCTCTTGACCCACTCCAATCTGGCTTCCTAAACCCCACCAATCCAGGAAATGCACTAAACCAAGGTCAACCTTGACCTGAGTAAACTGCTAAAAAAGCCTCACGCCACTATCTGTGTTCTCATCTTAGCGACCTGTCCTCTGCCTTTGACACTGTCGACCACTCCATCCTGCTACAAATCCCCCTCTCCTCCCTCCGGCATACACAGACTTGGCCTCTCCTGGACTCTCCCTCATACCTCTCTGAATGGACATTCGAGTGTCTCTCACTCTTGCACACCTCCTCCTCCTACACACGACTCTCTGGTTGTGTCCCCAGGGGGTCCCTGTCCTGGGCCACAACTTTCATCAATCTCACTCTTGGCCTGGGTTCAGTCATAGCCTACAAGGCTTTCCATACCACCTGTATGCTGATGACCCCACTTTATATCTCCGGGTCCTGATATTTTAACTCTCTTCTTCTTCCCAGGAATCCCAGACTGTCTATCGTCCATTTTTTTCCTCCTTATTATCCTCCCGCCCCTCCATAAAACTAAATGTGGATAAAACCGAATTCATCATCTTTCCACCTTCCCACTCCATCCCTCACCGGATCTCTCTATCACTGAGTTAATGGCTTACACTCTCTCAAACAGCTCCCCAAGTCCGCTGCCTTGGGAGAACCTTTGACTCCTCATCTATCCTTCAAACCACATACAAAGCCCTCCACCCTCTGCATGCCACTCAACCTGAAAAATTTTTAATGCATCCGCCCATTCCTCAACTTTGAATACAAAAACACTAGTCCACGCCATTGTCACTCTCTCGATCTAGACTACTGTAACCCCCCCCCATCAAAAAAACCCGTTCTCGGTGGCCCTCCCATCAGCAACTCTCGCTACCTTCATACCATCCTCAACTCTGCTGCCCGTCTTATCCACCTTCTATCCCCTCGTATCCTCTGCCTCTCCCCTCTGTCAAATCCATTCACTGGGCTTCTCCATTGCCCAGCGAATTAATTTCAAGTTACTAACCAGACCTACGCAAGGGTCTCACATAACCTCTCTCCTCCATAATCTCTGTTCTAATCTCCCCTCTCGCAATTCCGCTCTCACAGGACCCTTCTCCTCTGCTCCCCTTCATCACTCCTCACACAAATGTCTCAAGACTTCACTCGTGCTTCAACCATTCTTGGACTCATTAACCCAAAACATCAGGGACTCTCCCATTTTTCACAGTTTCAAAAGCAACCTGAAAACCCATCTCTTAGGGATAGCTTATAACCTACACTAACCCCACCACAGTACACCGGCCCACGAAACATGTCCACACAACACCTTCTGTCTCTCCCCTCCTTCCTTGTACGATTGTAAGTCCTCGACGGGCAGGGTCTCTTTCCTCTCTGTATCAGTTACTAGTCATTTTTCGGTCACCATTGTATTTGTTCAAGTTTGTTATGTATGTTACTCATTGATGACAGCGCCCTGGATTCAATGGCCCTCTAATATAAATAATAATAATAATATAATTAAGTTGTGAGCACTATAACAAATAAAAAGATCTAGGAGAACTCCTTAATTTTCCTTATTTGTCCCCCCTTAAAAAAATGTTATTATAGATTTAATACTCTATTAAGTTATTTTGTATTATATAATGTGTTCTGTATATGTATGAATGTCAAATGATTTTAAGAAATTATTTGTCTACATCCGTTTAAGAATTCCCAATTTAGGAATAAAAAATCTAAACATATACAAAGTACAGAGAATTTTCACATCCGATAGCTGAACTCATGAGATTCTTACACTTTACATTTTATTCCTTTGGAGAAACTGCTAAGCCTCTATTATTTAGGATTTATTGATAAAGCATTGTTTCTCTTGAACACGAAACTACTTTATTACTCACCAAGTAAATCACTGGTGAGAAAAGCTAAATTTTGGTTGAACTGAATTGAATAAAAAGATGACTTCTTGACCCTGAAAATCTTGATCTTGTTACCCTGACTGCTTAGCAATGTGTATTATTGTCCAGTTATGTGGAAAGGCAATCTATTATTCGAATACTTGCTTGAAATAGATTCTATGGATGTTGTTACTTGTTGGACAATATTGACTCTTGAGAAACAAAATTGTGGATCCTGGCTCAATAATTCAGGTTCTGGGTTCAGTCACCTTGCATAGTCTTTCTAGGTTGTCGTAAATAATAAATCACAAATTTTTAAAGATACTTTTAGGGATTCAATTTTCTAAAATGTGTGTGGTGATTCCTGAAGAAAATGAATGTGATGTGATACAAGTTAAGTAATATAATTATTAGCAGTTAAAGACAAACTGTGCTTAGCTGGCAATTATCTCACCTGGCTTTCTCATAAACATGTACAGTATATGCAGCAAAGCAAAGAAGTAGATGTTCTTGAATGGCCAAGTCAGTCCCCTGATCTCTACCCAATTGAGCAGCATTTCACTTGTTAAAGACTGAAAGGGCTTTCAACCAAGTATTAGAAATTAACATTTTATTTTCAATGATTTAATTTGACCAATTACTTTTGATCTCTTTAACCCTTTACCACTGGAGCCAGTTTTGACCTTTCTGACAGAGCCCCGTTTTTAAAATCTGACGTGTCACTTTAGTTGACAATAACTTTTTGACCACTTTCTTCCTATACATGGGATTCAGAGTCTTGTTATTATTGTGACAACATTGTGCTTTAAGGTTAGTAAGGAAATTTTGGTCCTACAATCCTTTAATACCACTTTTATTTGTGAAAAAAATATCAAAATATAGTGAAAAATTTGGAAAAAATTGCTCTTTTTTCAAAGTTCAAAAATTTTCTGTGGTGTAAGACAGATAGTTATTCCACTCAAAAATAGTTTTATAACTAGATCTTTTCTGCCAAATGTCTACTGTAGGTTGGAATCATTTTTTAATGTCTTCTTTTTTATGACATTAGGGGGCTCTAGAAATTTAGTAGTCACTTTTTCAATTTTCAAGAAAAATCTTGCAACATACATTTTTTAGGGAGTTATTCCACTCAAATAGTTTATATCTAGCATACGCCATATGTTCTAATGTAGGTGGCATCATTTTTAAAATGTCTTTGTGTTATGAATTAGGGGGCGTAGAAAATTTTCAGTAGTCATTTTTCACAGTTTCAAGAAAATTGTGCAAATACTTTTTTTTAGGGACCAGTCCAGTTCTGATGTGGCTTTAAGGGGTCTGTATGTTAGATACCCCCATAAATGACTCCATCTAAGAAACTAGATCACTTAAAGTATTTAGACTTCCGGTTCCGGCGCTGCTGAGGGAGCATGTAGCGTGCGGAGCTCCTCGTCCTCACCAGCAGCAGAACGCTTTAAGCATGGCCAACAGCAGGCCGACCCGCTACCGGAGACACACGGAAGATCCCTGGAAAACCGCGTCTGGGCACCTTTCCGATTGGAACGATATCTCCCTCCGGAGCACACCGCGGCCCGACGACCCCCGCGATTGCTGATGCGCGGAATTCCAAGTTCTGGCGCACGGCTCAGGACGCTCAGTGGCATGTACAGCGGGCAGACATGGAGGATCAGACGCAACCACAGCAAACATCAGGGGGAGTACAGCCGCAGAAGAGATGGAAGGGTATACCTCCCCCACTGTCCCAGCTCACAGCCACGCTGATCCAGGCAGAAAGGGGCTGCAAATAAAACTGCCAACATAGATTACAAGCTGCTGCGCAGATTTTGAAGTGGCCAAACAAAATCGCACCGGAGCTACAAGCAGCCCTTTGATTCAACTGTTGCAGGGCACACTTGTTAAGCTCCAACATGCCGTGCAAGCAACATAACCTCTCTAATAGCAGGAGCTAGAAATTGAGGGTCAACGACCTGGAATGATAAAGCCAACTCTCCAACCAGGCTCAAGCTTACTGGTGCACAGCGCAGCTAACGCAGCGAAACTCGCATAGTGGCTATGGAGAAACCGCTCCAGAACGGAGCAATCTCAGATGGTGGGCTCTGCTGAAACTATAAACAGAGAGACTCAAGACTCTGCCAAGTAGACCTTACCGGAAGGCACTGGGCATCCGTCCATTCCCTGCCGCACGAGGCGGGAACATTGAATGGCAAGAGGACAGCCGTTACGCAACCGCAGGCCCCCCACGCCTAAACAGAGAGAGATTGCAGCACAGTCATTATGATAATTTATGGACTATAATGACAAGGTGGGAGATCTATGGGCATACCGAAAAACTGGGCCCCCCCTTGTTCTGGGACAGCTCAAGATATTCTTTTTGATGATTTTCTTTAGATGTCCACGCAGAATCGAAGGGCTTCAGTAAGCTTTGTACTGTGCTCTTCAGCGCTAAGATTCGCTTCAGCTTTATACCCGGCCACGTGATATCTCGGATCGCCGGAACGGTACGCCAGATTCTTCTATTCACCATATGAGGCGGGGAGAGGGAGCTAGCTGACCTCCTCAAACACCCGACATACGCAAGCTCTCCTCGCTTCCACGAGCACAGAAAGGGGACCTTCAGGCGGAGCGCCATTTGAGACCCGGGAGGAGAGGACCTGGAGACCCGTTTCACCTCTCCCCCCGCTTTTTGCCCCATGCTGGTCCGAAGGAACGTCGCCTCACAAAGCGGGGGCCACAGATGGCACTCGGATCGCAGATTGATGTCGTGAGGAGGAGTACTTTTTATAAGGTATTTCTTCGTCTTTGAGAGGGCAGCTAGGACGAGCCCACCTGTCTACGGGACTGACAGATGGTACTTCTTTCTGATTTTACTGAACAGTGGTACCGTCTGCCGAGCACCAGCTAACGATGGACACGGTGTCGTATGCCTCTCTTTATTCCCCATATTTTATGTGTTTTCTCTTGTTTCTTTAAACTGACCGGTTGGGGCCGCATAAGTAGGCGCTGCTCGAAATAAACTACTTGTATGGTGGTGGAGGTGAGGGAGGTTGTTTAGTAGGTTAGGTGCCTCGGTACAGAAATAGGGAAGTACCTTTAACGCACCAAGGAGGGTTGCAGTTCCTTAACTCCTCCTTCGAGCGTTGTTTGTTCCAGCACCAGGTGGCGCAGACGCATTCTGCCTATTCTGTTTACTATGTTCAATTGTTCTTTTATGACTCTGTTTGCTCTGCGGTGTTGTGCTCCCCCGTTATCTCCACTCCTCCTCCGGGTCCTAGTGGGAGGCGTTAGGAAAGCCAGTCTGATTCTCTTCCATCCCAAAAAAGTGAGACCCCCTGTTGGTCAGTTTATATTAGTGGTAGCACCATTATGCGAGTGATATCATGGAACATAAAGGGGCTCCGCTCCCCAAACAAGCGGATGAAAGTTCTCAGACACCTAAAACACGACTCCGTCCTGATGTCGCGTTCTCGGAAACAATCTGAGGAGGGGTAGACATCAGAAAGGATGGAAAAGATGTGGGTGGGACATGCGTTTGGGTCACCCGCGGTAAATGGCAAGGCCGGAGTAATTAATTGGTACATTAAAAGTTCTTTAGAGACAATAATCTTCCCATGAGCTCATGACCGGGTGAGGGACGGCTCTCGCATTAGTACTGAGATGGGGAGGAATAGAAGTTAGTCTTTTTAACAGCTATGGCCCCAACAGCCCAAAGTGCGCCCCTTCTTTTTAAAAAAATTTAGGGCATAAACAATACGGCGAGGATAGACAGGGTTGGGCCAAAATGTAGGGGGAGTTATGAATTCTGTTGTGGATATTCCCGGATGATAGGAAGAAGGAAGGTGATACAAGGGGCTGCCTAAAATTGCACTCTCAGAGGAGGGAAAAACAGAGCTTGGCACATCTGTTAGAAACGACCGGGTTAAATGATTGCTGGAGGAGGAGAAATCCGGACAGCAGGGAGTTTACATACTTTTATCATGTCCAACCAATCGTGGTCTAGATTGGACTATCTTATAGTCTCTGACTACTTGTGCAATCGGGTGGAGGGGTGCTCAGACTCCTGGACATGATTCCTCTCCGATCATCTCACCCATGCTTTAGAGGTAACAGAGGTTCCTAGGGGGACAGACTTTATCGGAAATCACCCGATTTTTTGGCCAAGACCGACTATTTTTAGGGATATGATCAGGGAGCTGTGGTTGGAGTTTGAGAGCGATAATCAGGCGATCGCTCGACCCCGTCCTCTTCTGGGCCTCAATTCAAAGCGCCTGAGAGGTAAATCATAGAGCACACTAGCCTTTACAACGCAAATTGGAAAAATCCATACAAGGAGGCCTTCGGAAGCTGTGAGGAAGGCATTTACAGCTTTCCAGCTTACTGGCTCGGCTTAAGTTAGGTTTTAACAATGGAAGTGGCGAAAAGGGGATTAGATATTTCTGGGCAGAAAGAAAAGAGGAATCACATCGTTCCTCAGATTCAGTCGACTATGTTAGATTGGGGCGTACAAGTCTGGAAGGATCCTTTCCAGGACTGCTCCGGGAGGACAGTACAGCCCTCACACCAATTAGGCCATTAAGATGCCTGTGAACGAGGTTATTACAGATCCAGCGAAATTAACAAGACTTATAGGTCCAATTGCTATACCTCCCTTTACTCAGCCAAACCATATGACCATGGAGGAGGAAAGTAAAAGCTTCTCTCTAACTTGTAAAACTCCCTCACATTTCGGTGACTCAGAGGGGGAACTTCTGATTCCGAAATTTCAGAGGAAGAAAGTTACGCATGGCGATTAGACGGATGAAAATTGGGCATGGCACCTGGCCGGATGGGTTCTTCAGGGGAAATGTACAAAACTCTCATTGATCAGGTCACCCGACTCTCACGCAATATTTTAACTGCATTCCTTCTTAAAAGTCGGACGAGGTCCGGCACACGAGTCGAAAACAGCTTTTTTTAAGCGTGATACCGAAAAAAGGGAAGGACCTCTCCATTCCAACCTCGTATTGCCTATTTCGCTGATTGATGTAGACCAAAAATTGCTCTAGAAAAAAATTATGGCTGGATCGGACCTGTCGGAACTGATGCCACTCCTTTTTGGGGGTAGGCCCCACGCAGAGAGGATTCTATCAAGGGGAGGGCCTCTCGCGGGTGGGAAATGTTAGGCAAGGTGTTGGCGGTCATGGATAGGATCAGGCACAGCCCTATCCCTGGGAGAAACGCCCGGTCTTGGTGACCTTAGATGCCGAAAAGGCTTTCGATAACGTCGTTGGGAGTGGCTTCGGCTGGGTCCTAGACGCGATTGGAATTTCGGGTGCTTTCCGGATGTATCCTTAGGGCAATTTTATTCTGACCCAGAGGCGCGTGTACATACCCCGGGATTCATTTCTTTCCCCAATACACCTTCAAAAGGGTACCAGGCAAGGGTGCCCATTGTCACCACCTCTTTTTGACTTGGACTTGGTGCCACTTGCAAGTATCTGGAAGACCCAGACCCTTTTGCGGGAATTAGTATAGGGTCGCAGGAGATCAAAAACTGCCCTTTTGAAGATGACCCTGATCTGTTCATTGTCACGACCCCCTGATCACCTCCCACGAGTTTTCGAAAAACCCTCAAATCATTTTGGTAGTCTTGTCAGGCTACAAAGTGGAACACTTCCAAAGCGAGAATTACTAAGCTGGGCCACGAACTTTCAAAGACGGATTGGAAACAACGTCGGGGGTAGGTACCAGACGATTCTGCATCGAGCAAATATCTTACTAGGAAATCATATAGGCGGACCCGGAACACCAATATATAGGTTTGAACTTCCCCCCCCGATCTTTCACACAAGATCTCACACGGAGCTTAATCGCTGGAACTCTCTCCCCCATCTCCATGATGGGGAGATGGCCAGGTTCTGGAAAAAGGTCACTTTCCCCAAAACTGCCTGTATCCCTTACAGGACTCTTCCCTTCCTTCCTGAGACATTCTGACATAACACTGGATCAACTCGCTGTTCACGAGATTCATATGCGGCTGGAACAAAAACCTCGTTATAGCTCTTTAAAAAGCTTATGCTACCGACCTCAAAAGGAGGCTTAAAATCTGCAGTCGTTAGGGGATATACCTAGCATGCACTCGCGCGCATGTAGTCAGATTGGTCGGAAAAACCTCAGTAGATACTCTAACTGGGAGATTAGAGAGGACCTGATGCACCCCGTGGTGGAACCCATGGCCCTCTTTCCACACCCAAATACCGAGCCTCCCGCCCCTGATCAAATCGTCAGTGATTCTTAAGAGATACAATTTTGTCTGGAAAGAGATAGGAAGCGCTTGGGTAATTTTCCTATTTGATTTCCAGCGTATGCCCCTTTGGGACCACTCCGACTTCCCACTGGGAAACTCTAAATCCAATGTTTTCGCCAAGTGGAGAAGAGAAGAAGAAACACAGGGTTGAGGGAGTGGGACTTACTACTACATGAGAGCGACGCGTATGGCTGTAAGCCCTCAGAAATGGTAGCTAAATTTTCTCTTCCCACATCGCAGATGCTGGACGGCCCTACAAGTTTTACTAATTCTGCTAGTTAGGTTGAGGAATGTCACAAGAGAATTTCCGGAATGTATATGATGCTTTCATAGGAGTAATAGAGAAGTTGCAGTCTGTCGGGAATCTATGGAGTCATGAGCAGAATGGATCTCAAATCGAACAGAATCACAGCTCTTTTGGTCTTGGGCACGTCGTTTGAATGATGGGACCATCTCCAGATAAGATCCTGCAGGGGCTGCAGAGTGTAGCGGTCAAAAGCACGTTTCATCTGTGCTGCAAATTGGAGAGAGTCGCAGTTTAAAATTGTGCATTAGCCATCTATGGTTCAATTTACCTGCCACCCAAAATTCCCAGACAGACTGCAAAATTGCCCAAAATGTGGCCACATTAAGTCTGACCTTCTGGCATGGTCTCTGGGACTGCAGCAGGTACAGGCTTTTTGGGACCAGCCTTTTATCATCTATGTTAGAGTTACACTATAACATTACCTCTAGAGAAAAATCACGTAATTGCTTGTTTTTCTCTTGCACTAGGACCTCCATGAGGTGGAGGGGAGAGAAATGCCGGCTTGGGGACCCAGACCTATCCCTCCGCATCTCGCGAGCAGCACATATATAGAGATTTTAGTGGCATAAAGCGATGTCTGCTTTCTCTCTGGATCAAGCCATCCTTGCCCACAGTTTTCCATGATACGGACCAAATGGAAGTTGTAACCTGGTTGCTGATATAAAATGGAAACGGAGCGGTCCAAGGAAGAGCGTACGGCAGGATTCTTTCCACCCGATGGCGCTCTTTTATTGATAATCGCATTATCGGACAAGGAGGTTGAGAGATACCTCATGCAAACATTCCAATACAGGGATGGTTTATGACAGGGAGGGGGTAGCGGCTCCCTGGGCAGGCTAAAAATTTTGAACATAGTCTTGATCTGCTTTTGTGGTTTGGGGAGGAGAAGTATGTACCAGTCACTCCTATGTATGCTAGAAGGGGGAGCACGCAGCATGCAGGTTTTCATTGTTTTTCTTTCTTTTCTTGGTTGTTCTTTTCTTGGTTTTACGGGCCCTTATGTAGGGCCCGACATCAGAGGGATATGTTCTAATGACAAAAAAGGATGACGTTCACGTCATACACATGCTTGATTTATTGATTAAGTGCACAAATGTATAAAAGATGTATATCATAGGACATGAAGCTGTGACACCATATTTATTTTCAATTGTTGCACTGTGACATGGTCCTCATCTTGAGAGGATGATAATTTCTCCTTTATCCTGTATGTTTGAAAAATTTGCTTTGCTTTGCTTTCTGAAAAACCCAATAAATATTTGTTTAAAAAAAAAAAAAAAGTATTTAAAAAAAGCATTTAGGAAGTTTGTTACCCCTTTAGCTTTTTCAAAAAAAAAAAAAAGCGGTGGAAGTAAAATTTGTCAAAATTTCACTTTTTTTGCAAATTTTTAAATTGTTCCCCAAATTTATTCATTTGGAACACAGTAGATTGCCCAGTAAATCCCAACCCCAACATCAATTCTCCCAATTCCCCCCAAATTTTTTAGAGGTACCCCACATGTGGCCATAGCACGCTATTTGGTCCCCCCACAACCTCTAATTTAGAAGGAGCACCAAACCGACTTGGGACTCATTGTCCCCTTTGCGGAAAAACCCTTAGGGGGCCCTAAAACTTAAAAAAAGACCCCTAAAAAAAACCCCAAAAATTGGGAAAAAACTACACCCTTAAGGATTATTTTCCAAAGGGTGCATGTTTTAATCACCCACGGTGTTTTCAAAAATTTTTTTAGGGGGTTAGGCTGTGAAATTTAAACTTTTTTTCCCACAATCTAAAATTTTTAGCTAAAAATGTTTCATTTTTAAAGGAAAAACCCGGGAAAAAAAAAGCACCCCAAAAATTTTTAACAATTTCTTCTTTGGCAATTTTGGGCAATCCCCAAATTTTTGGGTGAAAAAGCTTTTGGGCGTTTTGGCGGGGGTGTAAAAAAGGGGGGGGGAGCGTTTTTTGGGTTTTGGGAGCACAAATTTTTTGGGGGGGGCCATGTGGGCTTTTGGGCAAAGCCCCCCAAAGTGGGCAGAACAGGTAAAAAACCTTTCCAGAAGTCGCCCAAATTTGGACAAAAGTAGTAGGGGCGGGTTTGGGGTGGGTTAAATCAGTCGGGGGAGAATAAAAAAAAATTGGGCAAATGGAGAAACCCTGTTGATAGGGGGGTGTTTCAACCCCCCAAAAAAAAAACGTTGGCAACTTCCCCGGATAAATTTGGGGTCTCAATGCTGAGCTTTATTTTGGTACCCCAACAGATGAGTTACTTCGATACTCCAGTAGGGGGGGTTTTTGGAAAAAAAAGACTTTGTTTTCCAGCAGGAAAATGACCTAAAGCAGATTTTCAGAATTGGTGAAGAAATGTTTTCAATACAATGAAGTAATTTTTGCTGGTTTGGTTCCACATTTCCAAAAGACTTAACCCCAATCAAAACCTTATGGCAACTGAAAAATTTTAAAGCGTTTTTCTTACCCAAAGGGAGCTGCCCGTATGCACCAACTTTGGGATTTTTAGAAAAACCCTGGACCAGTTTTTTGGGTTTAAAGGGACCTGTTGAATCTGTTTTGAGAGCCCAGAATTTTTCGGGCACTGTTGAAAGCCAAAGGGGGGTTTTACAAAATACTAACAAAATTAAAAAACTTGAACTTCAGATTTCTAGGAGAAAAACCCATTTAACCCAATCCCAAAAAACTAAGCATATCCCTAAATTATGCAATTAAAATTTGATTTTATAGTTTGCAAATGAGGGAAAGCTAAAGTTAAAAAGGGCTTTTGTAAATTGGGGAAAATTGGGGTCTGAAAGTAAAAAAGTTCAAAAAAATTGTTACCCCTTTTGGGTTGACACTTTTAAATACCCCTTTTTGATGAGAAAATTTCCCAATGTGTGCTATTGTTACTAAAGAAAATCCAAAAATTTAACCAAAACCCAAAAATATTTCTATCAAAGAACCAAATTTTTTACTCCCGTTTTAATGACAAAATTTGCGACCCCCAAACATGTGACTATCAGTTTTTTTAAGGGGGCAGAAATAAAAGTGGTTAACTGCATTTAAAACCCAAAGTGGGACTCACAGGTGACACTTTTTCTGTTGATTTTTTTTTCTTTTTCTTCTTAAATCCCCGGCCCAGCGGGCCTTTGAAAAATTTTTTCATGCCCACGATTCTTTCCGCAAAATTTTTCCCACAAAACTTTTTTAAATCTTCCTTTTCCAGCACCTTAAAATTTCCTACCGGGGGTTTCATAAACCCTTTTCCCTGGTAATGGGGGGCCTTTGTTGGGAAAGAAAGGACAAAACCCCCTATCCACCCCAAACCCCACTTTTTAAAAAATTGGGGTTCTTTTAATATTTTCCCCATAAATTTTTGGGAGGTATATAGACACCCCCAAGAAGGTTTGGTAGGGTTTGGGAAACCCCTCATTTTTTAAGGTTTTATACCCCCCACAAAGGTTTGGTTGGGTATAAAAATTACCACAGTAGTTGGGTTGGTATATAGTACCATAGTACTTTTTTGGTTGAAATAAAACCCCCAATATTTGGAAATGTTTTGGGTTCCCCCAGTTTTTTGGGGTATTTTTTTTAAGGGACCCAAAAAGGGTTGGAGGCGTTAGGGCCCCTAGTAGGGGGGGAGGTTTTTTGGGGCCCCCCTAGTAGGTTTGGGTAGGTATATAGGTCCCCCGTTTTAAAAAGTCCCCTATTTTTAGAAAAGGAATTTTATATTTCCCCTCGCAGGTTGGTGTATATAAGTCCTACGAATCTTTTTTAGATTTTTTGGGGTTCCCCTTTGGTATTTTGGGAAAGTATTTGGGCCCCCCTATTTGGTTTTGGGTTTTTTAATGGGGATCCCTGTATTTTGTTTTTTTTAGGTCTATGGGTTCCTACCAAAAATTTGGTGGGTTTAAAGGCCCACTGGGAAATTTGGTGGGTTATAGGTCCCCCGTGGGTTTGGGTTTAGGTTTTATAGGCCCCCCTTAGTAGGGTAGGTTTTTTTGGGCCCCCCAAAAAAGGTTGCTAGTCATTGGCCCCTTTTAATTGGTTTGGGGTATTTGGGCCCCCCCCTTTGTACCCTAGGGATATGGGATTTCCCCTTGTTAGGTTGGTTTTAAAGGTTCCCATGGTGGTTAGTATTTGGGCCCCCGGGTTGGGTTTGGGGTTATATGGGCCCCCTTGGGTTTGGTTGTTAATAGTTCCCGGGTGGGTTTGGGTTTATTTAGACCCTTTTATAGGTTGGCATATAGGGCCCTTTGGTGGTTTGGTAAAAGGTTTCCCCTTTTAGGTGGGTTTTTAAAGCCCTTTTCCGATGAAAAAATTAAAACCTCCCCCTGTTCCCTTTTAAAAACCTTTCCTCTCTGTTTTCTCGGTATAACAGCATTACTTTTCTTTCACTTTCGCCTGCTAATTTTTACAGTACCCTGCCTTAAGTGTAAAAATGACAATTTTTAAACCCCGCTGTGCAGATTTTTTGGAAAAATCTGGGGGAAACAGGGGGGGCACCAAACCCCCCTGCTCTGGGGGTACCCTTAAACGGATGTTTAAAAAGGACTGCAAGGGGGAACCGGGGGAGAAAAGGGGCCTCCCTTTGCAAAAATCCCCTACTAAAGGTGGACCAGTTTAAAAAAAAAAAAAATTTCCCTTTCTTCCAAAATAGGATTTTAACTGGCTGAGCAAAATCACGTCCCCTATCCTTCATCAGGCAATGGAAATGTCATTTTCTAAAATTGGTAAAGGGGACGAAACCCAGTGCGACCAACCCAGTGCCTGCGCAATGTTTGTTACATTCGGAAAAAAAAACAGAGGATAAAAAGAAGACCAGGGGGACCCAGGCTGGCACAGGGGTTTCGGAGGAAGAAAAAAAATAGTTTTTTAAATTTTTTTTGGCACCAGTGGGAAAACTTTTTTTATTTTTTTAAAAAAAATTTGGGAAACCCTTTTTTTTTTAACCCTATTAAATAAAACAACTTTTAGGGCTTAGTGGGGGGGATGTAGCCATTTTTTAAGATTACATTTGTGCAAGTGAAGGAAAATATGTGGGTTGATGTACTCATGAATCATGAAATACATGAAATAAAAATATGGTGGTTGAAGATCACAAACTGCACAGTGATTTTCAAACACAGAGTACAGCCAGTACATGTCAGCTTTTCTGAGTATTTGATCCATGCAACTTTTCCCCTTAAAAATAAGCATAGTCTTTTTTTTAAAGAAAATTCAAAAATTTTGGGCGTTTATGGATGTTTGTGATGAAAACCCAAAACCCTTTTAATTTAATTAAAAAATGAATTTTTGTTCTTTGGGGGAATAAGACTTTCCCAAAACCCAAAAAATAATCTTAGCTCGTCATTAGGAGAAAATTTTTTAAATTAAAAGGGAACACTGTTTTAATTTTCGGGAAAAACGGGGTTTAATGTAGTCATGGGGCCCACCGGTGTGAGCCTTTAAATGTAGAACTACTCAATAGAGTCACCAAGATTTAGTGGGACCATGAGAGTATGTACACATGTAACTTACATGATTGTGACCGCTTTCTACTTTTGACATAAGCAGTGAAGCCATGAAAGGAAAATCATGTGTGCGGGGCCCTTGGATTTTATTTTAAGGGAGTTTTTGATAGCCGTTTCACCCCATTTACTCATTGCTCTCATGGGGTAAAAAGGTGAATTTTTCGTGTCAAATAGGGAAATTTAAAATTGGTTTTCAGGGGGAAAAGGGGCCCTTGGTGCTGTGGTTTTAAAGTGTATAAAGAGTGGACAAATGACTCCAAATGTTTTTATAAGTGATGTGGAAAAATGATTGATTTTATGTGAACATCAATTTCAAAGGTGTGGGCAGAAGGGGAAAAACAAAACAATTGTTGTGGGTCCAAAACAACAGTTCTTGGGAAAAAAACCATTGCCCTATGGGACGTTTCGGTTTTTGAATTTTTTGCTAGCAAATTTGCCGGCAAAAAACCTTTTAATTTTCAATTTCATGTTTGGGGAATTTGGGCCCTCCGTGTTTTTAAAACAGTTTTCCTTCCTGGGTGAGTCATGTTTTTTTGCTTCACCAAGAAGGAAAGGGACGTTTGGGGGGTTTCAGGAGAGACCAACAGAAAACAAAAAAACCTGCCCAAAAACCCTTTTCTGGAAGAAAACAAGCTTGTGGGGCAGCTTTTTAAAAAATTTGGGGGAAAGGTTTTTTTGGCATTCTTGGGCCACTCAACCCTTTGAAAGGGACCCCTTAAAGAATTTTGGGGATGAATCCCCCCTTTTTAAAATTACATACAAACCCAATAAAGCTGAAACTCCTTTTCCCGGGGCCGGGGGCAAACTTCCAGAAGAATTGAATGGCATGGGTAAGGGAAAAGTAACTTTTTTTGAAAGGTAAACAACCCAACGAAGGGGGTTTGGGCCCCTTTTAGACTCTACTAGGGGGGGTTCCTCTTTAAATTTCCCCCCTTTTAAGTGAATTCAAAAACCCGGTTAGAGTTAATAAATATTTAATTATAAAATTCTTTGGGTTTTTACAATTACTAACACCCTACAAATTTCAATTTAAAAAATTTAAATTAGACTCTTTCCTGGGTTTTTAAAAGGTAGAAATGTCCAACATTGAGTGGGGAAAAATTTTTTTCCCCGACTTCTTTTGTACAAGCCCCGACCCCCTAATTCCTCAGACTTAAACCAATTTAGCATCTGTGGCAGAACCTCGCTGGTGGTATTGGCTCTATGGATCCTCCCCCACACACCTTTCAACAGCTGTGGGAAGCAGTCATCATGGATCCAGATACCTGTGGGAAAAACCCACAGGAAACCCTTAAATTTTGGGTTTCTTCCCAGCGCAAAATTAAACGCTAGCACACAATTTTTTAATTGGTTAAAGGTGGTGGGCCCTAATTTTGTGGGTTTTTTTTTAATTTATTCGACCCGTATATAAAAAACTTTCAGTAATTTAAATGAAAATTTTTTTTTTTTGAAAAACATAAAATTACTATTTTTATTATAGGGTTTTTTATTTTTTATTCACTTTTAGCTATATAGCACCAAAATTTTTCTTTCAGCCCCTGTAGGGGAAAATGTTTCATTGATGGTCAGTTAAAACCCTATTGGGGCAGATGTATTTAATCGCCTTTTCAAGTTTTTTTTGGGGTGATGTCCAAAAAAATGTCTTTTGCCATGTCCGACATAGGTATAAACAATTTGTGCCAAAAAATGGGGCCCATCTGAAATCCTCAAAAATTTTGTCCGTGCCCAATTTTTTAGGGGGGCCCCGTTGAGTCAAATTCAAAAGAAATTTGACATATTTGGGGAAAATTTCCGAAAAATTGTGCTTTTCCATTTCCCCTTTCAGAGTGGCGGAAAGCTGAACAAAAATTTTTTTCGGACACTGAATTTGTTTTTTATGTTTATGTTTTTTTATGTTTTATATTTTGATGCTGTTGAAATACCTCTTTATCAGCACTGCAGCTTGTGACACAGTTGTAAAGTGCCATGAGATACCTTCATACAAATGAACGAATGCTATACTAATCTAACGGATGTACCACTGTCTGGTCTGACACAGTTTTAATACATCTGGCCCATAATGTTTTAGAGAGTCTAGTGTCTCAGAATTAGTTACAGAAGCCTCCTAATCCTCTTCTATAGAGTGTATAGAGACACCACCTCTCACATGTCAGATTTTATCTGTGGGTGGTACTGGTTCTCACAGATCACCACAATAAGTGGAAACGGCTTGGGAGGGTACACTGACTTCTCAGACATTCAGCACGATATACCCATGGGTTCTTGTCTTATAAACTATTTCTACCTAGAGGTAAAATGCTAATTAGACAATGGTTACTTGTATAGAAATGAGAGGTCATCTATGCAGACGAAAGCAAGTTCATTACTCACTTTCCTAAGTAATAATGAAGAAAGTGACTTATGCCTGAGTGTACAAAGCGTCCACTATTTGGCCGGCCGTCAGAGGGGCACGTAGAGCATCCAAGTGGGCTCCAGCAGCAGTCAAGAGAAAACAATACATTAATAAAATAAAACAAACCGCTCTCTGTAATAAGCAGACTGAAGAGGAGGGGAATTATACAAACAAATGCATTCTTCACTGAATATACAAGAAAGAACAAAGCAACACAAACTTCACCCTGTATGTTTCATCAATACTTCAAGAAACCAGCGCCAAATAAGAACATGAATATATGGAGTTTTATGGTTTTAGGAAATTGATTTTAGTAGACGTTTACTAACAACAGTCTGAGGACTTATCCCCATGACCAAGCGCAAGGCAAATTCATGTTGGGGTCTGGAGATCCCTCCTGCTTTCCCTCTCACTTATTTTAGGTCAAGTGTTGGCAGAGTTTGCGTCATCCTTGCACTATATACCTAAATGTATGCAGTATTTTTTATACGTATTGACAGCATAAGCACTTTACTTGTCCTTTATACTTTTATATTTTTTATTATATTGGTGCATTATTTATATTCATTCGTATATATTGGGGATTTTTTATTGAATTCTTTGAGGGTTGTAGGTTTGGATGTCTTTCTATTGCATTCATTGTTATTTTAATGTTTTATTCTAATTTATGGTTTATCAACAACATTTCTATTTTACTGTTTGACGTTTATGCTACTATATTGATTGGTGACATCACTTTGACATTTTTGCCAATAACCATTAGTTTTGTATGGAAGAGAAAAGGTTGAAAGTCAGCTAAAACTGTATGTTATAAATACAGCTGGGCTTCGGAGAGCGGTGCAAGACACAGCAACTCCAAAAGAGAGCCACAGTATTATGGCCTTGCACTAGGTATAATAATGGATTTCTTTTGCTCATTATGGTCTCCCTTAAAATAGTGGGGTAACTATGCAGGGTAGTGCAATCTATGGAAGATGCTCATAAATTGCAAGCAGACCTGGACACACTGAGTGCTTGGGCATCCACTTGGCAAATGAGGTTCAATGTGGAAAAATGTAAGGTTCTGCATCTGGGTAGAAATAATCTACAGGCATCATATGTCCTAGGGAGAGAAAAACTTGGAGAATTGCTTGTTGAGAAAGATCTGGGCATTGTTGTAGATCATAGACTACAGAACAGCATGCAATGTCAATCAGCTGCCTCTAGGGCAAGTAAGATATTGGCGTGTATTAAAAGGGGCATGGACTCGCGGGACAAGGATGTAATTCTACCGCTGTACAAAGCATTGGTGCATCCTTACTTAGAATATGCTGTTCAGTTCTGGGCCCCAGTTTATAGAAGAGATGTAATGGAGCTAGAGAGAGTACAAAGACGAGCAACCAAACTTATAAGGGGAATGGAGCATCTTAGTTATGAGGAACTTATTTAGTCTTGAGAAAAGACGGCTTCGGGGGGACATGATTAATTTATATAAATATATAAATGGTCCCTACAAAAAGTACGGGGAAAAATTATTTCAAGTGAAGCCCCCTCAAAAGACAAGGGAACATTCCCTTCGACTAGAGAAAAAAGGATTCAATCTCCAGAGAAAAAGAGCGTTCTTCACTGTAAGAACTGTGAATCTGTGGAATAGCCTGCCTGAGGAGCTGGTCACAGCAGGAACTATAGAGAGTTTCAAGAAAGGCTTAGATACCTACCTGGAACTAAAGAATATTAATGCATACATAGCTATGTAATATTTCGGATCCTGGCTGGTGACGGTTCTGTGGTCAGAGATATGATCTTCACTGGAGCAGATTGGTTCTTGCCTTGTGGGTTTCAGGGTATTCACCAATGGGGAGGTTGGGCTTGAAGTCCTTGTCTCTCTCCCTCACCCACATTTTCCCCACCCTTGGTTGAACTTGATGGACACATTTCTTTTTTCAACCGTACTAACTATGGAACTATGTAACTAAGGAGGTCAGTGCAGTTGCAGGAGTAAGATGTTGTGGGCTACAGTGCACTATAGTGTAAAAGATCCAGGAGAAAGCGTCACTAAGCAACTGGAGGAGTCTGATCTTAGGCCTGGTCTTGTGTCAGAATGGATTTTGTGGTATGATCTGGGGAATGAATTCATAATCCGGTAAGATCTGGAGTCTGTAATATTACTGGAATCTAGAGATTGACTTTGTGCTGCATTTTTTATTTTTGTGTAGTATCATCATCCCCACATGCTCTGAGCATTTGTTACATCATGCTGTAAGTGGTACTTTCTTAGAAGCATCTTTTTATAGCTGGCACGTTTTTCTTCAGCCTAACTTTCACATGGATCTGGTAAATGTTTGAGGGGGAAGAGCTTTTGAGTCACCCCCCTGCCCTATAATAATAGCCGCTATGGAAGAATTACTTCATAATATAGTGCCATATGGATGCACCATGTATAGTAGCACACACAGTTTTATACTACAAAACTGTAATGATGCCCTGTGCTCAGTGTCAGACTGAGTTGCCTAGGGCCCACAGGTGCAGTTGACTCTGAGGGCCCACCAACTGCATTTTTATGGGCCCATCGGTGGAGTTTATTTTAGGGACCCACCCTACAGCTACTGTAAATGACTGTAGATGCCTCCTTTACTCTGCTTCTTGCTTTTTGTCTCTATTTTTATGCTTTTTTGCCTCTTCTGAGAATGTATATGGAGTTAAAAAACAACTTTAGGTCTTCCATGCTCAGGGGCCCACCGGGGGTTTCCCCTATTCCACTGTGGGCCAGTCCGAGCCTGCTTGTGCTGCTATTCAGGCTTCATGTGCACAGCTCTCCATGAAGTCTGAGGCTAAATCTACACACAGGCTGTTTTCATATCTCAATGTATTCCAAGGACTACAGGTGAGCCATAAATATTATTATTATTTATTTTATTGATTCCAGGGCGCTATACATTCAGGGGGTTACATGCATAACATAAGTCAAACAAGTACAATAGTGACATTCAGGTACAGAGGGAAAGAGAACCCTGCACGCGAAGGCTTACAATCTACAAGGAAGGGGGAAAGAGACAGGAGGTGAGGGGCAGACATGTTTGTGGATGGTATAGTGACAGAGGGGTTATTCCAGGTTGTAGGCTATCCGGAAGAGGTGGGTTTTCATGTTGCTTTTTAAGCTGGAACAAGTGGGGGGAAGTCTGACATGCTGGGCAGTGAGTTCCAGAGTATGGGGGAAGCACAAGAGAAATCTTGGAGACGGTTGTGTGAGGAGCTGATAAGAGGAGATCAAAGAAGAAGGTCCTGTGAGGAGCGGAGATTGCATGAGGGGAGGGATCTGGAGATTAAGGCAGAGATGTATCGAGGGGAGAAATTATGGAGAGCTTTGTAGGTCATGGTTAGTAACTTGAAATTAATGCGCTGGGTAATGGGTAGCCAGTGAAGGGATTGGCAGAGGGGAGAGGCGGAGGAGTAGCGAGGAGAGAGGTGAATAAGATGGGCAGCAGAGTTGAGGATGGATTGAAGGGGAGCAAGAGTGCTAGACGGGAGGCCACAGAGGAGAATGTTGCAGTAGTCTAGGTGGGAAATGACCAGGGCATGGACAAGCATTTTTGTAGTGTCAGGGTTAAGGAACGAGCGGATTCGGGAAATATTTTTCAGGTGGAGGCGGCAGGCAGAGATGAGGGTTGGGATGTGTGGTTTGAAGGACAAGGCGGAGTCAAGGGTTATCCCAAGGCGGCGGATTTGCGGGACCGGTGATAGTGTAGAGCCATTGACTATGATAGAGAGATCAGATGGAGGGATGGAGTGAGATGGTGGAAAGGTATGAATTCAGTTTTCTCTACACTAAGTTTTAGGAGATGGGAGGAGAAGAAGGAGAATATGGACGATAGACAGTCTGGGATCTTGGACAGTAGAGAGGTGACATCTGGGCAAGAGATGTAGAGTTGGGTGTCATCAGCATACAGGTGGTATTGAAAACCATGTGATGCTATGAGCTGGCCCAGGCCAAAAGTGAATATAGAGAAGAGTAGTGGGACCCAGGATTGTCCTGGGGGACACCAACAGAGAGAGGACGAGAGGAGGAGGTGGTGTGAGAGTGAGAGACACTGAATGTCCGATCGGTGAGGTATGAGGAGATCCAGGAAAGGGCCGAGTCCGTGATGCTGAGGGATGAGAGGATTTGTAGCAGTAGGGAATGGTCAACAGTGTCAAGGTGTCAATAATAGTATCAAGCCTCATTCATTTTCATTTCTAGCACATCTAATACCCTGATTCTTTACTGTAAAAGCAGTGAGACAATTGAACTTGCTGCCACAAGAGGTTGTGATAGTAGATCCATTAAGCGAATTCAAGAAAGTCTTAGATTAGCAAATATAGGAGTTTGACTTCCTCTAGATCACCATACAGTAGCACACACAGTGACTCCCCGTGTTGATATCCGGGCTCTATGTGCACATTTCTCCATGAAGTCTCAGGCTTAATCCCCACACAGACATTTTTTTTTACAACTCAATGTATTCCAAGGTATCATGGTGCATGGTGTGGCCCCTGTCATGGACCGCGGATGTGCTCGTGACTGCCATGTCCACTGTCCCAGAGGTGTCCCTCGCTGGTCAATCCAACCCACCTGGCCGCAATCCTGCGCGTGTCCATCCTCTCTGGCTTCCTCGGCGTGTGTGCGCACTCCCAGTGCATGCACATGTCTGACCTGCTATTCAAAGGGACAATGTCCCAGTTATCTGTCCTGTGACCTGTGACCGCTGTACATATAAGGAACTTTCTGCCTTTGCTCCAGCGTCAGTTCCTTGTTGTTCCATGCATAGATCCCTAGTTTGCTGTATTGCTGCTGCCTTCAGTGACTTTCTATGTTAACCCTGTGATCCTGGCAAGTAATGATGCCGGCGCATGCGCAGTGGAAATGTGACGCCGAGTGTTCGGCGCACGCGCGGCTGAGCGGTGCTGGTTGTCATGGTACCGCTCTCCGCCAACGCACGCGCAGTAGTAATCTCAAGACGCCGGGTCATCGACGTGTGCGCGGCGTTTTGAAGACGCCGAGTGGTGAGTACACCTGAAGGCGGCAAATAGCGGTAACTTATTTAAGACGGGATATAGGACATAGAGACATCAGCTTATCAAAGAGACTACTATCTTGAGTCAGTGTGACGTCCCCTAGGAGATCCTCCTGATGAACCCTATAATATGGAGGGGGGAAACGCGTCGAGGATAAGGTTTGATGTATCTTGAAATGATGCTGGATAAATGTATCTTATGTTCCCTACACGGACGATAGATATAGACATTTACCCTATGATTAAAAGAAAAATTGCAGTATTCATATCAGTGGACTGTGAGCCTTTGAGTACTTTATATGGGATTCTATATGAATAATGATAACTGTGTTTGGATTTTGAGTTGATATATCCTTAAACACTGTACAGAAATATATATATGCTAATGTTTCTGGTGTTTGATAGGGACACAAAGTGATTCAATAGGGTGAGCCTACAAAGACTAGGCCGTCCTTATCGGGACGATTACTTGGTCTATTTGAGGATAAGTGTAGGGAAAGTAGATAGGGACAGTGTGTTTATATATATTGATTTAGATAGATTTTGGATACGTAATCGTATTTTTATGGGTATATATTAAAAGTTATATTTTAGAGTTTGGATTTGTTTAGGATTTTCTCAGTGACTGGTTTGTTGTTCCAAATCCATATAGATACTATTAGATTCTGAGGAATATTTTCTGTGATTTTTTTTTAACCCTGTGAGTACCCTGTATTATTCCTGTTGTTCCTGCCGCTGCACCAGTCTGCTATTACTTCTGTATATCTGCCATTGTACCAAGTCTGCTACCTGCCTGGGACTGTGTTACCTGCCTACGCCTACACTTGCTGTGTCCTGTCACCTGTGCCAGCACACTCTCCGGCTCCCCGTTACCTCATAAACCTGGGACCGCTATGACTAAGGCCTGTTGGCTGAAACGTCGGACTATGGAAATGCTCCATTAAGTACTACCTGATCTGTTTATCTACGTGGAGCGTTATATATATTTTTCTTCTGTGATTGCTAAACTGTTTGAATAAATACTCCATAAAGTACCTGAAGGTGTGCCGTGGATTCTTTTTCTATTCAGTATCTGCCACAGGATTTTCCACTGCGCACCCGATATCTACAAGATGTGCAGTACCATCATACGTTATCTACAATAGCTGTGTACTGTCACCTGTGCCAGTACCTGCTGTCATTGCCCTGCACTTCGGCTGCCACCGTCAGTTATATCATATATACTTGCGGTGGCCCAGAGGATTCACATACCAGGCGTTCCACCCCTGTGGAGCGTGAAGAACGGTCTGACTTCCGTCAGTATCTGTTACAGAAGGACTGTAACTGAGCCATAATAGTATCAAACCTCATTCATATGCAATTCTAGTACATCCATTGAAAAGTTTTCACTACCATTAAAGACGTTGATTCTTTACTGTAAGAGCAATGAAACTGTTGAACTCACTGCCACAAGTGGTTATGATGGTGGATCCATTAAGCAAATTTAAGAAGTAGAAAAATATAATTACTGAAGAGTAGATGTTGATCCTGGGATTTATTCTGATTGCCATATCTGGAGTTGGGGAGAAATATTTTCTCTTGCATGGGTCAATTGACATCCACCTAATAGAGGATTTTGCCTTCCTCTGGATCAAAACAGTAGGATTATAGGCTGGTCTTGTTGGACTTGGGTTTTCTTCCAACCTTATCTACTGTATAACTATGTCACAGGGAATTACAGTGGGTTGCAAAAAGTATTCATACCCCTTTAAACATTATAGCAACAAGCGTTTTTTAATGACATTTTATAGAGCAACACAAAGTAGAAGGTATTTGTGAAGTATAAAGAATTATTTTGCAAATTCAAAAAACTGAAAAGTGCAGAGTGCATATGTATTCAACCTCCTGGGTCAATACTTTATAGGACTACCTTTAGCTGCAATGACTGTTGGCGGATGTCTTTATCTTCTTTGCACATCTAGAGGCTGGAATTTCTTAAAACGCCAGCAAAACATGGGAACTTGACCCATTTTGATGTTTGCCTAAATATTCACCACTTTTCTTTGTACATAATTAATTTTAAAGTCAATATATCTAGCTCCTGCAGGACCAGCACCCACACTGTAGTAATAATTATATAAGACCCGTGCGCAATAAAGTAGTTAATGTGCACTTTTGTCAGATTAGCAACGACTTCATTGAATTGATCCCAGATTTTACCAACATCTGGCAATCATTTAGATGTGTCAGATCCAAACAAACAAGATAAACACGTCAAGCAGAAGACATTGACCTAGAAAGAAGATGAGTGCCACGCTGAAAGACACCAAAACAAAGTGTGACAAGTATATTATTCTTGATATGGAAACAATTAAGTATAACAACACGAGGGATGCATTTAGTTTTTATGACTTCTTTACGCCACTGTTGGATTGTTCCAATCTGACTTAAAAAAAAATAGTCAGATGTTTTAATTGCAACAGATTCAAAACAGATTGTCCTTCATTTTATTTATTTTTAGAGATGCTTCTTAGAAAAGTTCTTGGTTTACTACCTTTTCAGCAAATGCAATAGTTTATTCTCAGTAAGGCAAAATTTACAAAGAGGCAATGACTGAAGTGGTCTATTGAACATATGCCCAACATATATCCCTTTAAAGCTGCATATGTTGACAGTTATCCCCGTTATAAAAAATAGCCATATTATTTTTTGGCCCATTATTCCGCTTCGCTTAGTCATATAAAAATAATAATATCTGCAGCAATCTTAATTACAGTCTACAATATTGTCCTTCTAATACCATTAAAACAATGGTATTCTGACATATACTGTCCAAACAAGTGCCAAAGGATATTCTTTGGGCATGTCTGGCTAATTAATGTCTATACAATAGAAATCATCCACATATATGCCAAAAATTTGCTCTACATATTTTGTGTCTACCCTAAAGTATGCTAATCACCTAAGACTTAAGAAAGCTCTAAATAAAAGTTACAGAGCAGTTATTACTAAAGAAATATTTTATGGATAGAGTTTACATCATCAGAATGTGTCAACAGAAAGTTACCTATTGTTTAAATCATGTTTTTTATGCTAAACATATTTTTAAGAATTTTTGGTAATTTTGATTTTCCATATTACGATCAATATTTCTTTTAAACAATCCTGAAGTCCTGAAGTTTTCACTTTGGCCATTAGGCTTAATAATAACTTGACAAGTCCTGTTCTGTAGAAAAAACTTTTCAGCAGTCTTCTCATTATCAGCACAGGCGGATTACACAGAAAGGTGACACCAATGTGTACAGATACCAGAGGATCCAGCAGTCACAACAGTAGATAGTCACAGCTTCTTCCCAGGTCACACAGCATGACAAGAAAACTCTCCTATAGAAGTCAATGGGTCTGCTGCTGTTCACAGGCTCCTATGTCCATGAAGCTGCTATAAAGCATCTATCTAAATGCTGTTAAAAGCAGCTCAGGTAAGATGGCCACCCCCATAATTATATAAAGACAACAAAACTAAAAAATCTACAGTCAGAAACTAAAAATGGCTAAGAAGAAAACATTAAGGGCCACATGTATGAAAACTGCCTAGGTTGCCCATAGCAACCAAATCAGAGCGCCCCTCTCATTTTTCCAGAGCACTGCATGAAATAAGAGGGGAGTTCTGATTGGTTGCTATGGGCAACAAAGTGAATTTCAGACCTAGACAGTTTTCATATATGTGGCCCTACAGTATGTATCAATATTTGGTATTAAAGGGGATGTATCGCTTCTTTAGCTCGGCTGATTCACACCGCTCTCAGCTTCTCAACTCTGGAAATGCAGGGGCGTTTCTTCCCCTCCCAGCTGGGTGACATCATCCCCCCTTCACTGTTCATGCTGGCTCCCGAGACTGCCCCCCCCCCTCTGAGTCCACATGTCACTGTGTCCTGTGCAGTCTTATTTTGTAAGAGCTGTATACATACCACAGGCTGCATTCAATCTAGACTGAGCAACTGAACTCTTCTCCTCTCACAGCTGGAGATGCTCTATGAAAGGCACAGATCTCGCTTCTATGCAGGAGAGTTAGGCACCGAGACAAAACTGTTATGTTTTCTCATTGTAGAATCTGCTGCAGTCTGTTTTTGCTGGGTGTGGAGAGAAAAAATGCTATGGCCCCTAACTCTGAGTCAGGCAGGGATCGAAACAAATTGTGCTGTTTCCTGATTGTGTAAGCCCTTCAGTGTAATTCTGTTTCTTCTGCCTGTATAAAGTGAAAATGTGACGGTCCCTTACTCTGAGTGAGAGACACAGCTCCGTGAATTTGACCGGGGGCTGTTCAGAATGTAAATGAGCTCTCAGCTAGTGAAATGCAAGGAGGAGGGATCCTGAGGGATTCGACCAGGACTGGATATCAGTGTAAACAAAAACACAAGATAAGGAATACTGTGAATACAAGACAGCTTTGCTAATGACATCCAATTGCAAAGTTGCTTGTTCTCACTGTCCCCTTATTCTGAAGACCATTTAATGAAATGATAAAACCCCTTTAATTAGTAAAACAATTGCATGGTTCATGTTATGAAGACAATCCCTATCCTTATGTCCTGTTGTAAATGAACACATATTTTTCACCTTCCATGATTTACAGTATTTCCCATTGTGTATGCATAGTAGGCTGCATTTACAAGCAGTCGACCTACAGAAACCCCCATTAAAAACCCATTTAAACCCACCTATTTCCATTATGAGTCACTTATTTCTGAGCAAGCACAATGCAAAGTGTTCAGTGTTAACAGAGTTGGAGATCAACAATAACACTTTTATCATTGATAATTTTTTGATTACATTATTTGCGGCATCTATGGTAAGGTGCTGCTGTTTAGCTCACAGCCAAGTCCTGATGTTTAGTGGTGTGGACTGTGTTCTGTACCAAGCATGTACTCTGTTGAGAAATACAGACATATTAGGCTGTATCATAGTCTGGTATCCGTATACATAGATTAGCCCTACCACCAAATTATACCACCATAAAGTAAGTGAATGATACCACCACACTGTGATGATGTAAAATTACCACACCATGATTAAATAATACCAGTGTAGTGTTATTAAATAATACCATAACATGACTAACACAACACCACCATATAGTTTCCAATTATCACCTCCCTTCTGTTGCTAAATAAAATACTATATGAATGCCAAAATAACCACTATACTTTAGTGAATATCACAACCACACTGAGAATGAATATAGTGATCACACAGTTCATACAGGAGCTTGATACCCCCACAGGTGGTCTGCAAATGAATAAAATACTGATTACATGCAAACAAACAAAGAATATAAAGCTAATTCCATGTTGTCTGATTGCAATGTTCACTTTCTCTATCTGACCCAGGCTATCATGACAACTTTACCAAGTTATGATTCTTGCCTCTGCAGAGTTGGCTGCATAGAGAGGTTTAGCTCCATAATTTCCCAGTACACCCCATCCGGTCCACAAACCTGCTTCTTGACAATAGTGTTGCCCCTAATAATGTGTCTGCTGTACTGTTCACTGCCCCCAAATACTGCGCTGCACTAAAAGTACCATACACATGGTGTGCCCCCCAAGTGCTTTACAGTAAGCAGTGCCATGCAGAGAGTACCCAATAGCATATAGTGCCTGTCACGGCTGGCCCCGCAGCCCGTCGGTCGGGCAGCGGGCGCACCCGTGTCCTTTCTGTTTTCCCTGCTCCAGGGACGAGTGATGCCGCTGCCCACATGTCGGGCCGCGGGCGCACTCGCTTTCCCAGGAACAAGAACTTACCCAGCCGCGCTCCTGTCTCCCCGTGTCTCTCTGCTGGCTGCTGCACGTGGCAGCTCTCTCATATTTAAAGGGACAGCGCGCCGGTAATTGGTTAGTTGCCTGCTGCTGACCCTATATAATGGTACCACCTCTGGCGGTTCCTCGCCAGATCTATGTGTGCCCAGTACCGTAGAGAAAGCGTTCCTGCCTTGTCCGTGTTTCCGACCATCTGCTACGTCTCCTGACCTCAAACCTTT
Organism: Phyllomedusa bahiana; assembly: GCA_025379985.1. Classification (NCBI taxonomy): domain Eukaryota; kingdom Metazoa; phylum Chordata; class Amphibia; order Anura; family Hylidae; genus Phyllomedusa; species Phyllomedusa bahiana. The sequence continues at coordinate 23,448 of JAODAL010003945.1, read as the reverse complement.
GCCGCCTGTCCTGACCCGCCTGCCTGTCCCAGACTACAAGTTTCCTCTCACGATTTGGTACCTCACTGCACCTCGGCCGCCATCGCAAGCACGTCACGTCAGGGGTAGCGACCTGGTAGGACTCTCGCCGCAGCAAGCCCATCCTGCCTTGCGGCGGGTTCTGGTGAATACCGGGACCTACTTAGACCTCGCTCCCTGGCGTGGCCATCACCATTGCTTGCGGTGGTCCAGTGGATCCACTATTCTTGCCGTAACAGTGCCATAATTCTGATAGTAATAAAAATAAAATGTTGCTATGTAGATAGTTGCCCTTAGTCTCCCATATAAAATTGTGACGTACATGTTACCCAGTGTGAAATCATGCCCCATGTAGTAGGTTCTGTGAAAAATATAATATCCCATATAAATAACTAATGCCCATAGAGAGTAAATCAAATAAATAGTGACCAATTTACAGTATTCACTTGTCCATGTTCCCACTAGGAGACCAGCCCCGCCGGCTCTACTGTCCCCTTCCTGGCAGAAGCCTTATGCTGGCTAACATGATGACATTAGCATTTCCCCTTAGCTATCATGCAGGCTGCCCTCTGAACTAGACCCCTAAATTAATTCTGAGCCCAGAATAGACTAATTAATTAATCAAACCTTTGATAACACCCTAAATTAATTAGACTCAGATCAAACCCCAAAATAATGTCAGAAAACAGATTAGACCATAAGGAAAACTAAAAAATTTAGACCACAGAGCAAACATTACACATTTCAATGCCTTCACTTCCAAACTCTCTTCAGCACTGAGAAAAATTGCACTGGGTCTTGAAGATGTCTAGAGAGGACCCAGGAGTAAGAAAGATAAGTTTACCAGCCACTAGCTATTAAGTTAGACAATAACCACCCATTGGGCCCCTAGGGATTTTGGATCCATGGGCATGACAGCCCTGGGGGTGGTTTTCAGGGAGAAAGGCAGAGAAAGAGTAAGAAAGCAAGAGGAAGAGTGCAAGAGGTATGTGCAATATGTGCAGTCGTATACGGTGGCTATAGGGTGGGCCCATGAATCAACTCCACTGGCCGGGCCCAAGAATCAACTCCACTGGCAGACCCAAGAATCAACTCTATTGGTAGGCCCAAAAATCAACTCCACCGGCTGGCCCCAAGAATCTGCTCCACTGGCCGGGCTCAAGAATCAGCTCCACTGGTGGGTCCCAAGAATCAGCTTCACTGATGAGCCTCAAGAATCAACTCCACTGGCAGACCCCAAGAATCAGCTCCACTGGCAGACCCCAAGAATCAGCTCCACTGGCAGGCCCCAAGAATCAGCTCCACTGAAGTTCCCAAGAATCAACTCCCCTGATGGGCTCCAAGAATCAGCTCCACTGATGGTCCCAAGAATCAACTCCACTGATGGGCTCCAAGAATCAGCTCCACTGATGGTCCCAAGAATCAACTTCACTGATGGGCTCCAAGAACCAGCTCCACTGATGGTCCCAAGAATCAACTCCACTGATGGGCTCCAAGAACCAGCTCCACTGATGGGCCCCAAGAATCAACTCCACTGATGGCCCCAAGTATCATCTCCACTGATGGTCCCAAGAATTAACTCCACTGATGGGCTGCATGCACCCCAGTTCGACACTGCTTTCAGATAACATATTCAGATAGTAATAAAAAATATTTAGAAACCATAAAACTCCAAAAGACGGAGCCCCATTAAACCTAGATAGATGTTACCTTTATTTACCTAACAGAAGTTTTCTCCCTTGAGGCATCACAGGGAAAATAACATGTTATACTGTGAATGCAGACATTTCTCTCTGGAGGTTTGTAACACGTCTGCATTAGTCTGTCAGGATGGCCCATTATGGGTGTGTTACATCCTGTGTCAGTGACATCTGTCAGGCTATGACCTCACATGGCAGGAGAATGACTGACGCACTGGTTGTCAATTTTAGGTTTTAAAATCCTCCCAGGGATACAGCAATGAATCAGTTCCTAATTTGTTAATTTTTAAAGTGCTTGCAATGCAGGTTCTCAACCTCTTCCTTTAAAAATTACATGGACATCAGGGGAAAGGTCACCTTTCTGCATTTCGACATACATATAATGTATGTAACAGTAGTCTACAGGTGGATGATCATGAACGGCCTGCATCACAGAAAATAAAGAATTGTATCTCCATCAGCACTCTGATCAATGCTGGTTTTTAAATAAGAGAGTGCTCCCTCTGTAATTTGCATAGAGGCTAACAAAGAATGGTGGGCTGTCCAGTTATGTTTAGTAGGACAAACATTCGGTATCACATATCAGATGTCTGTGCATGTGCACAAAACTTTAATATTATATAGAAATTACAGCTTATTATAATTTAAGAAAAATCCCTTTGAAGTAATTGTCCCCTAAAGAAAAAAAGTTAAAAATGAATATTCAAATCTCAAAGGGTTATTTTACTGGCAGTAAAATAATGAGAAAGAAAGCCATCAATGTCAGTCCAATAGACGTGAAATCCTTGAAGCCACTATCATCAGTGCACGCTGTGGCCCTCTTTAACTGTTTAAATAGGCATGGTAGGTAGGGCCGTCTTTTCATTGGGGGGGTAGGCATTGGCCCCACGAGCACAGTTGGCTCATCGTGACAGCCGCCTACCCTGCCCAGTGGCTTGACTCGGCCCCTGCGCCGGGTCCAGTCAGCACGTCTGTGTGCAAGCCCGGACCCGTCACATCTTTAAGTGGATGACATCGCCTCCTGTGCCACTGTATCTCCTAGGCCAACAGACTTCTGGAGCCATGTCCCAGCGTAGGCGGAGTGATGACCTCATGCTGCTGACGCCGGAAATCAGCTTCCGGAGCGCAGCCCCTAGTGGGGAGCACGTAGGGGTAACGTTTTTTTGGTTTTTTTTTTATAACTACAGGGGCTATATTATACATGGGGACTTTATTTTGCAGGGGGGCTTATAACCTACATGGGGGCTATATCCTTCAGGTGGCCATATAACCTACAGGTGGCCATATAACCTAAAGGAGGGCTATATCCTACAGGGGGGCCTATATAGCCTACAGGAGGGCCTATAACCTACAGCAGGATGTATATCTTCCTAGAGGGGGCTGTAAATCTACCAACAAGGGGCTGTAAACCTATCTAAAGGGGGCTGTATACCTACCTATTTGGGTCTAGATACCTACCTGCTTAATGGTGGGCAATATTACTACTTACTTACTTAATGGGGGGCGCTCATACCAGAGGTAGGAATTGGTGGGGAAGTGCTGATAAAGTGAGGATTCTAAGATGTTTGTGTGGTAAATTCTGGAGGAACGAGTTGTGGTCGGGAGAAGTCGTCATGGAGGTCTGGGCCGGATGGAGAAGAAAAGAGAAAAAGAATGATTCAGAGAACAACTGATCAGATAGGACGTCTCCTGTGAGTCCCTGATGTCAGGGGTTATTTTGTGTTTCTGTTAGATCAGTGCTATAGTCACTGTCATGTGATAGTGACCTGAGCTGGTGTCTGACCACTCTGTGGTCTCCATATGGCGGTGTTGTAGGTTATAAGCTTGTTATAGATAATGTATATAGTTGTTCATGTGGGTGGTTGTGTTTTTTGGTTGTTTCTGAACACATCTATAGTAATATATAAAGAGCCTCATTCAATTATGTTAATGACACATAAACCCCTTCGAAATCAAGTGATCATGATTTCCCAATTCTGGGGAGGTGAGTAAACCTCACACAGGGTAACAGCCCACTTCCTACAGGTTCTTAAGCGGGGGTTCACATTTCATGATCCTTGCTGCTCACGGGTCTTTAGGTTTCTGGAGCGGTAGCACCTGGGTATGATGCCGCGTCATGGATCTTTAGTACCAGATCTCTGTTAATAACAACTGTTTTTGAATTCTGCTCTGCTTTGGCTGGAAATGTCAATCAGCCCAGATTTTGTTCCCCTCACTTGCATTAAACACCTGTTTATATAAAGTAAATAGTTTTTCTAGTAATAATTCCATTTCCTTGCAATTATGTGATATGTTGTGTTAGGAAAATGTTATGAGATGGTCTATGCTACAGCTGCGTTCATTAAGAAATGAGACATTTCAAAAACATGATGGGGAGGAAATGAGGTCGAGCGGGTAATAATCGTAACCCTCTGACAGATGAGTAATTCTCTCTAATTGCCGAGAAATGCTAAAATAAATAATGCACATAACTTTGAGTGTGATTACTTATATAATAAATGGATTTGGCATTGGAGCTAAGTACGCTTCATCCCTCCATTCACACTTCACATATTACTAAAGATTATGAATCAAAGAAGCAGCCCCAGTATAAACAATGGTGCTGTCGAGAATACTATAGGGTGTCAAGGAACAAGTTTGTCCCCAAATTAGCCTCTCATTGTTACCAGGGTTGGACTGTACATGTTACATGACCAAACTGGGGTAGGGGGCGAACTGTTGGGAAAGATAGGGGTCAGCAGGGATCATCCCACAGGAGTGACATTGCCGCAGGAACACAACTTTACACAGGCTTTGCTCATTACTTACCTTATTCATGGGAAGATCGCTGGGTTCACAGTTGCAAATAGTGGTAATTCGCTTGGTGGTTCTCCAAAATGAGGCACTCACTTTCTTTGTACTCCTGACATAGGAAGGCCCTTCTTACCCATTCAATGGGGTGCGCCCTCTTCTGGCTGCTCTCCAGTAGTCTTAAAGGGAATGTGTCATCAAAAAATGACTTATTCTTTAACTCACATTTTTATGTTAAACACATTTTTTAGGAATTTTTGGTTAGGTTTTTTTTAATTTCTCATATCACTTTCAGTATTTTTTATTGATTCTTAAAGGGAATATGTCGCCAATTTTTTTTTTTTTACTTATTAAATCAAGACCCTGATCCATATGCTTTTCCTCTCAGTCGTTTTTATTTCCTGATTGTAGATTTCTCTATTCGGCCGTCTATATATGATTGTGGGGAAGACATTCTTGCTTGCACTGCTTTAACAGCAGTCAGAGAGATACTTTACAGCAGCTTCATGCCCATAGGATTCTTAAGACAGTTTCTGTCCCATAGACGTCTATAGGAGAGTTTTCACTGTGAAGGGAGGGGAGAAGGGGAGCTGTGACTATCTCCTCTTGTGACTGGTGGATTCTGTGTTATCTGTACACATTGGTGTCTCCTTTCAGTTTGACCCTGCTGTTACTGATAATGAGCACACTGCTGAAAAGCTCTCTAAACAGAGCAGGAAGTGTCAGACGATTATTAGGCTTAGTGGCCAAAGTGAAAACTACAGGACTTAAGAATTATTAAAAAAATATTGAAAGTGATCTGGAAAATTTAAAAAAACATAACCAAAAATTCCTACAAAATGTTTTTAACATAAAAGTGTGAGTTAAACAATAAGTCATTTTTTGATGACACATTCCCTTTAAGTCCTGCAATTTTCACTTTGGCCACTAAGCCTAATAATAATCTGACACTTCCTGTTCTGTAGAGGGAGATTTTCAGTGTCTGCTCATTATCAGTACAAGCAGGGTTACACTGAAAGGAGACACTGGTGTGAATAGATAACACAAAATCCACCATTCACAACAGGCGATAGTCACAGCTCCCCCTCTCACCTCCCTGCACAGTGATTTCTTCCTAGGTCACACAGCATGACTAGAAAACTATCTTATAGAAGTCTATGGAACAGAATCAGTCTTAAGGCTCCTGTGTGCATGAAGCTGATGTAAAGTATCTCTCTGACTGCTGTTAAAGCAGTGCAAGCAAGAATATCTTCCCCACAGTCATATATAGACGACCGAATAGAGAAATCTACAATCAGGAAATAAAAACGTCTGAGAGGAAAATAATATGGATCAGGGTCTTGATTTAATAAGTAAAAAAAAAAAAAAAATTGCGACAGATTCCCTTTCAGCCTCTGCAGGAAACTCTGCTATCTCCATAGGAATAGCCCTTAGCAGATCTTGGTTCGTAGGCTCTAGTATCGAGGGAACATGACCACTTAAACTAGGTTCACATCTGTTATTAGACTCCATCACAGATTCCTTCAAAAATAACAGAAAAAACAGTGCAGCGTTAATTTTTCTATTAGAATGACAGACACCTCAACAGAAATCCGATGGACTCCATTGCAAGGAATCAGGTGCTACCGCTGTGATGGAGGCCCTGAATGCAACTTCCGACATAGATGTGAACCGGGCCCTTACGTGTGGCACAGAAATTACTTTTTTTTTTTTTTATCTGTGTCACTATTTTACAGCATTAAGTAGCAACAATCACTTTTGGTTAGAAACCTGCATTTTTATTAGCCATCCATTTTTTCCCTGTTAGGGAATGCTTACACAGTGTATCCCATGGTAGGCTATGTTCACATCAGAAATAACTCTTATGATGCAAACACAACACAGTATCACTAGCACTCTATAGACACCAAAAAACACTCAAAGAGAATATTGGAATTTTTTTAAAATGCATTTCTGCTACCCCAGTTCAGATGGGAACCTACTGTAACATTTTACCTCACTTAAGGCGACATGTATGAACATTGGTGCTGACAAGCCTGTTCTAAATAGCTTTAAGGCAGTGTAGAATGATGCAGAATTTATGACCCTGTTCTTCTGCAGGTCATACATACAGGTGCAGTCAGTGCCAATACCACAAGTCTGGCTCAGGCATCACCTTTACCCTGGTCTGGCTTTCGGTTCTACAGCCTGTTCCACTGGCCAGATCCTTTTGAATTCTCCTGTTGTATCAAAGAATCACAAATGTGTCTACTTCTATGAATGTGGTGCGACGCTCCCAGAATGCCCCAGATCTTTGGCACATTACAAAGTGTTGGGGCCGCCGCCGATTGCTCCAAAGTTTGGATTACGACTGTTCATACAGCAATAGAACAGGACTACGACAGCTTTTTGGCGCAAAATATGCCAGTAAATTGGTGCAACCCCGTTCATACATGCCGCCCAAAGGGCGACATATATGTACGGGGCTGCACCAGTATTCTGGTGTTCTTTCAGCTTAAAAACTGGCGCAGCCCTGTTCTCTAGATGTATGAGCTGGTGCACTCCAAAATTAGGCTCATTATGAGGTGTCCGCGGCACTCTGTAATGCGCCCAAGATGTGGGGGCGTTCTGGAGGCATGTCGCACCACAACCGTATGATTCTACACATTTATGACGGGAGGACGGCAAAACCAGGCGCATTACTGATGGAACAGCCAGACCCAGTTAAAAGTGGTCTCCCTAAGTCTGAGCTGTAGTGGAACTAGAAAGCGCCAAATCTATGACCCACAGTAGAACAGGTTCATACATTCTGTCGCATTCTACACGGTCATAAAGCTTTTTAGAACTGGCCACTATGCACCTAGATCATACATGTCGCCCTTAGTGTGCATTCATACCTCTATCCTTTCAGCCAGAGAAGGTCCCAGCTACATTCTATGTGGATGGGCGGAGTGCACGTCCAGAACAATTCTAAAGAAAGGAGGATAGGTGCACGCTGGCTAGGCAGCAAAGAACAATAACACAGGCTAATGATGTTCATATACACCTGGATACCAGAAAAAAAAGGCATTCAAACATATATCACGGCTCATCTACAGGTTGCAATAGACCAAAGGTGATCTTTCATTCTATTGCAACAGTAGAGTTGTCACACACATGGCAAAAATGGCTGTTGTCATTGCCCAGCCCTGCGTGTAGTGGGAACCAACCTATTTTTATGCCAAGATAAGGACTCACCTGCAAACTTGTCAGAAGACCACTCATTCACTAATCACCTTCAACTACAGAGATCACCATAAAAGCCCCACCAGATGAACTGATGGGACCAGGTGCACAAGGGTAATATTCCACAGCACCAAGTTGCTAAACTGCACAGATACCTCTGCAAATATAAAACCGCATAAGTGCTTATCTTCAAATTTCACACCAGTAATGCAGTATGGCATCCGATGAAACAGATAGCAGTCTGGTTAGATTCTCAGTTCTCTACAGGGTTATTGCCCAGTTCACCCTCAATTTTTTTCCCCTTCCTTGTTTAACCCCCTTTTGGCCCCCGACCTTTAGAGCCAGTTCCCCCTTTTTCCTTTTTGCATTCCAACAAAGCAGGTCCTCTGAGGAGGGAACTTCTGCACAGGTTGTTTTAAACTCCCAAATCATCAACAGTTAAGAACAACCAAAAACTTTCCCCCTTTAAACCCTTTTGGGGGCCCCATAGCTTTTTCCCCAAAACTGTTTCTTTTTCTCCATTTTTCCCCTTGAATTCATTGCATCAAAAAAAAGAAGGGACATCAAGTGGGAAAAAACGTTATAAAGTTAGTTTAAAAGTAAAATTTTGTGGACTAATTGAAACTCTCTCGGGTCGGGCCCGCCACTAACCCTTTTTAAAACAGGGAAAACATGGCGGGCCGGGGGCTACTTTTTTAACGGGAAAAGGGAAGAAAGGGGAAGCATAAAAAAAGGGGCCAAAGTGGAAAGAGTCCGGTGCATCAGTATGGGCAGCTGTAAAGGGGGCCCCTAAAAAAGTAAAACCCCCACTTGGGGGCCCCCAAGGGGAAAACCCCTACTTTTTGGGCCCTAAAAGTCAACTTCTACGGGGGGAAATACGGGAAAATCCTGCCCCGATGCTTTAATTTTTGGGGGAATTTTGTCATCAAAAAATAAACCAAAGGGGTTTTAAATCAGGGTTTTTAAATACTAAACTTTTTTTAAAGGGGGAATTTTTACATTTTTTGGAAAGGGCCCGAAAAAAAGAAAAGACACCCATCCTTTTTAAAGCCAAATTGTGCAAAAAGGTTGCAAAATTTTTTGATCTAGGGGAAAGGGAAAACCCCCCCATGAGGTAAACCCAAATTGCCCCTCTTTTTGGGGCAAAAATTTTCCTTCCCCACTCCAATCTGGAAAAATCAAAAAAAATTTCCCTGGATCAACGCCCAAATTCCCCCAGAACCCCAGAACATATAATTTTTTTTAACATTATTACACTCTAGAAATGCATCCAGACCCTTTTTTGAAACTCTGTTACTAAATTCACCAGGACAATTCCCCTTTAGCAGAACCCCACAGCCCCAATGTTTCCTTATTGCAAAGAATCCCTTTCATGTTTATGGAAAACTTTTCTTTCCTCAAGACAAAAATTTGGTGCCCCTTGTTTTGGGATAATTCCTGGGAAATTTAAAAAAAGAATTCCCCTTTTAAGAGACCCTATAAAATATGAACCCCCTTTTTAAATTAAAAATTTTAAAAAAAACCCCTTTAACCCCTAGCCCTTTTTTTTTGGCCTCTCAAAACAGAGCCCCTTTTTTAATCGTCATTGCCCACTTTATGTAGAATAACTTTTAAAAACCCTTTCCCCCAAAACCCCTTTGGTTATTCAGAGACTTTTTTTTCGTGACACATTGTTTTTTAAAAGATAGTAAAAATTTTTGGTCCAAAAAATCCCTTTTTTTTGTGAAAAATTCAAATGGGCTTTAAAAAAAATGTGAAAAATTTACAAATTTCAAAATTTTAAAAAAATTTTCTGCATGTAAGACGGGGGGGTTTTTTACACCAAAATAGTTTATAACTGAAACAAACCAAAAATTCTGCTGTATTTTTGGCATCATTTTTTTAAATGCCTTTTTTTTTTTTAAAACACATTAAGGGGCTTAAAAAATTTATAGTAATTTTTTCAAATTTTCAAAAAATTTTAAATTTATACATTTTTTAGGGCCCAAAACCCCATTTTCTAAAGTACTTTGTTTGGGGGGACCTGTATGTTAGAAACACCCCATAAATGACCTCATCAAAGAAACTACACCCCCTAAAGTTTTCAAAAACCCCCGCTTTTAAGAATTTTTTTAAAACCCATTGGGTTTTTTTCACAAAATTTTAAAGCAAAGGGGGGAAGTAAAAATTTTTTAAAAATTTTAAATTTTTTTTCAATTTTTCAATTTTTTTTACATTATTGACAAGAAAAACGCAAAATGGTGATTCAGGGAAATGCAACTTAATTTTTGGATTCCCCAATTCTCCTTTTTTCAAGAAAACCCAAAATGTGGCCCAAAGTGAAAATTTATTTGGTAAACCCAACCCCCCCCCAGAATGGGAAAGGAAACCCCTTTCCCGGGATTCGGGCCATTTTCATTAAAAATTTAAATTTTAGGCGCCTTTTTAAAGTTTGGGGGACACCCAAATTTTTTAAAAAAACTAAAATAAATCCCCCCTAAAAAAAAAACCCCAAAATTGGGAAACCCTAAACCCCCTTAAAGGGAAAATAAACCCAAAGGGTGCAGTGAGTATATCGACCCCACGGGGCGTTTAAACCTTTTTTTTTAGGCGTTTGGGCCCCTGAAAATAAAAAAATATTTTTTTTTCCAAATAATCTTAAATTTTTAGCTGAAAATTTTTAAAATTTTTTTTAAAAGGGAAATCGGGAAAAAAAAAGCCCCAAAAATTGTGTTACGCAATTTTTTCCAAGTTCGGCAATACCCAAAAAGTGGGTGTAAACTGCGTTTGGGGCCATGGCAGGGCGTCAAGGGGGGGAGCGCAAATTTGGGCTTTTGGGCGAAACAGATTTTTGGTGGGGCCAGTGGGCCATTTTGCAAACCCCCCAAAAAGTACTAAAAAAGGTAAAACCTTTCCCAAGAAGTTCCCCCATTTTGGGTTCAACCCCCCCCCTTCGGGAATCTCCCCAAAGGGGGTTTATTGTGTTTTTGGGCGCACAGGTTTTTCCGTATTTTTTTTTTTTAGCTTTGGGGCCAAATGGAAATTGGGGGGGGGGGAAACGCAGTTCCGCTATTTTTTTTTTGGGCTTCTTTTTTAAAACGGGTATTCGCCAAAAAGGGGATAAAAAAACGGATAACTTTACTTTTGGGGCGGAACAAAACAAGGGTTTAAAAAATTTTAAAAAGTTATTTTTTTTTTTAAAATTTACTTTTACACAAAAACGGGGTTTTATAAAAAGTAGCGTTTTTAAAGTTTTCAATTCGACAGCCATACTTTTTTTAAATTTTTTTTGCATAGGGGAGCTGCTTGTGGGCTTGTTTTTTTAAAGGAGATAAAGTTGATGTTTTTAGGGGGTCCCCAATTAGGGGGGGGCATGAAATTTGCTTTGATCACTTTTTTTTTAAGGTTTTTTTGTGAGCATTTTGTACAAAATAAAACAACCTGGTAGTTTTTTTTTATTTTTATTTTTTTAAACACGGGTCACGGCGGTATAAATTACATCTTTTTTTTACTCAGCAGGTTGATTCAATTACAGCGTCCCAAAAAATTTTGTTTTATTTTTTTATTTTTTACTGCTTTTACACAATAAAAACACATTTATTTGAAAAGGAACATTTTTTTGGGATCACCCCGCAGTCGAGAGCCATAACTTTTTTTTATTTTTCTTTTAAAGGACTGTATTAAAGGGGCTTTTTTTTTTTCGGGGTGAAATTAATTTTTTATTGGTAATTTAAATTTTTGGGGGAAAAAGACCCTTTTTTGATTTGCTTTTAAATCTTTTTTGGAAAAGGGAGGGTAAGAAAATACTTGGGAACCCAAGCAAATGTTTTTTTTTTTTTATTTTTTAAAAAAGCGTTCACCGTGCGTGCCGTGACAAGGTTTTGTTTTTTCTCTGGGGGTTGAGACATTACGGGGATACCCAATTTAAAGTATTTTTTTTTTTTTGAAAGCACAATTTTTTTTTTAAAAAAAAAAAATTTTTTTTTTTGTGGGAAAAAAAATATTTATGCTCGCTATCTTCAAAAACCAGAACCTTTTAGTTTTCCTATACAGAGCAATTTTTAAAACTTTTTTTTTGGGGGGAAAGAACTGGGCGTTTTAATTGGGATAAATTTGATGTTGAAAAATTTTTATTTAAAATTTTTTTCTCCATTTAAAGTTCTGCAATGAAAAAAAAATCCAAAAAATTTTTGTGATTGCCTTTTGGGGTTTTTTTTTTCGGCGTTCACCGGAAAGGGTTAATTTAAAAAGAAAGATTTATTTGGGTGAGTCGTTACGCACCCCGGAGGGGAAACCAAATATGGGTAAATTATTTTTTTGACCCTTTTTTTTTGGGAAAGATTTGGGGGGTTTGTAAAAGGGGAAAAGGGCGTTTTACGGTTTTTTTTTTTATTTTTTTGTTTGTTTTTTTACTTTTTTTTTCAAAATTTTTTTTTAAATTTTTCCCCACTTTTTTTAAATCTTTTTTTCCCCGGGGGGAATTTGATGAACGAACGTCCCAAACGTTTATGGCCAAAAAGGAGATTTTACAACAGCTTAAAATTAGCCCGTATTCGTTCTCCCCCGACAACTTCTTCAAAGCTGGGCCCACAAAACATTGTTGGGGGATCGTGACCCTCACCAAAACCAAACCCCCCAGCTTTCATTCCCCGCGGCTTTTCCAGGTAGGGGGACCTTCCCCCGGCGCTGAAAACGCCGTTTACCTTTCGCCGTGATCAAAACAGGCCCGGACTCACTCCCCCGCCGCCCCCAGCTGCGATTCGGCCCCCCGGTGTTGCGACCCGGGGGTAATATACCGGGCCCTTTTCCCCCCCGCGATCTTTCCGCTTTTCCCCCTTGAGGGCCCTAAGATTTGCCTTTACTACCCTTTTTTATACCAAAGGCAATTTGCCCCGGGGAAACCCCCACCCGACATTGCCTAAAGATAAAGACAAAATTCGGGAAAGGGGTTAAACATATTTTAAGTCCCCCCGAAACCGTCTTTTCCCCCTAAACAAAAAAACCCAACCTTGCAAACTTTCTGGGTTTTTGCATCCCCCACCCAAATCCTTTTTTTAAATTTTTTTTTTCTGCCTTTGTACCTGTTCAAACTCTACAAAAGGGGTTTTTCCTTGCACTGGGTTTCCAAACGGGACCCAAAAACCAAGAAAGGTTTTGACCCCTGACTGGATTAAAGGGAGAAAAATGTTCTCCAAACCTGTGCCTCTAAGCCCTTTTTTTTTTTTTTTTCAAACCAAAAGGCTTTATTGAAAACAATCTTACAAACATAGTAGATTTTAAAAGAAAAGTACAGTACTTTTTAGAAAATAGTCAGTAGTATCAAAAATAAAATATCACAATAAGAAATTCCCCCACCCCGGGTCGAAAGCTCCCAATTTTCCAGTTCGGGCCCGAGGGGGAAAAGGGCAAAGGGGGCAGATATAATCCTGGAAAGCTCAGAAACATAAGAACATAATAAGGCATTCTAAAATTTTATAAACATTTCACCTAATGATGCTATAGCATATTTGAACTGTCCTACCAAACCCTTTTAAAAAATGAACATCGTCCTAAAAAATGGGCTAAAAAAAAACAAACCGGATCGGGCCTCCCAAGATGCCAAAAGGAAACGGGGAGGAACCCGGGACCCCTTTGGAAACAAAAGGGAAGTGCACCGGGGGGGGAGAATTTCCGGGGAAAGGTCTACCCAAACACCCAAAAAACTTCTCCTGCTAGAGTTTGCAAAACTCCGTTTAAGCGCAAAGACAACCATTCTGACCATGTTTGTAGTATTTTTTCCATTTTTTAAATTTCCCCCCTTTTGGCCCCGAAATTCCTCCATAAAGCTGGGGGGAAAAAACTCCTTTAAACCCTCCCCCCCAAAATGGGGGGTTTTTTAGTAGATCTCCACAGCCCGGGTTTCCCAAAGGGGGCCCAAACAGGCCGGTTTAACAAAAAACAAAGTTAAGGCGCCCTTGTAGGAAAACCGGGCAAAGGGGAAAGGGGGGTAAAAAACAAAAACAAAACTCAGGGTCAAACTCAGCCTTATTCCCACTAAAACCCCCCTATTTAAACCCCTACACCTTAATCCAGAAAAAGGGTGTATCTCAGGATTCCCACCATATAAGTGTTCCCTTTTCCCACCCCCGATCACCCCTCCCAGCAAGAATCAGGGGGCCCTGGGGAAAAACGGCATGGAGCAGGGCAGGTACAAAAAGGGGACCCCCCGCGAAAATCACCTTAAAGTTTTGGGTTTTTGTAATTTTGGCAGGGAGTAATCCCTTGGGACGCTAAAACACTAGCCTTTTTTCCCCGTCCCCCTTCCGAGAGGGAAACCCCGCATTCCCTGGCCCCCCCCTCCCGGGATGTCGGACCTCGGTAAATCAAGGAGCAGATCAGGGGCTTATATATCTGTGAGATAAGATGAGAAAAGGGAGCGGGGGCCCTCACGCACATCTTTCCGAACGGGCGTAAAATCCCTGTGCAAAATTTTAACTTCTGGGTTTTTCTGGCATAAAATGGCGATCCCATAAAATGAGCCATTTAACGGCAAAAGGAACCACACAGAGGACACTTCCTCCCCCTCGCAAACAGCATGAAGAAGAAGTATTTGAAAAAGTTTTGAACACGTTTTTTTTTTTTTTTTTTTTAATTTTTTTTTTTTTTTTTTTTTTTTTTTTTTTTTTTTTTTTTTTTTGACAACCTTTTTTTTTTTTTTTTTTTTTTTTAGTTTTTTTTTTTTTTTTTTTTTTTTTTTTTTTTTTTTTTTTTTTTTTTTTTTTTAGGTTTTTTTTTTTTCAATTTTTTTTTAAAAGGGCCCGGTTTTCCCCCAAATCCCAACAGGGTTGTGTAAAACCGGAGTTAGAGGGGCCCCGGGGTGAAAAGGTTTCCCTAAAGGGCCCGGGCCAAAAGGCGCCCCAGGCAAGCGGGGGGGTGCTGGCACCACCAGTTTCAGGGTGCAAAGGATATCTTTTTCGTAGGGCAAAGCAAAGCAAACCAGGGGGGGCTTAAAACAAAGGCCCCACCATAAATCTGTTTTTTCCCAATTTAACCCAAGTTTTGAGTCCCTACTGCGGAACCAATTAAAACAAATCGCCCCCTGGGCCCCCGAGGCGACGTAAATAAAGCTTTAAAAGGCTGGCAGGGCAAAAACCCCCCTCTTTTTTTGGCCTGAAATTTTGGGGCGATCCTAAAAACCCCAGGGCCCCACCCCCCCCATATGAAATTTACGGAAGGCTTTTTTTCTAATTTAAAAAAAGGGGAAGGCAACAAGAAAAGGGATGTCTGGAACGGGGACAACAATCCGTCAACCCTTTTATCTAATTAAGGGTAACCCGAACCCCAAACCCAAAAAAAATCCTTTTTTAAATTCCACCCCAACCAGAAACACCATTTATTAACCCTCATCAGGGGGTTTTTTAATTAAGATCTTTCCGTTAAAACCGGGGCACGGGAAATTTAAACCCCCCCTAGGTTTTTTAAAGGGCCGGGGCCCACCAGACAAAAGGAAAAAATTTGGCCCCTTTTAAAAATGTCCACCCCTTTTCTTCCCCCAAAAACCCAGAAATGAAAACGGGCATTTAATTTTGGGTTTTTTTTAAATTGGGAAAAAATTCCCAAAGAGTCCAAGGGGCCATCAAGACCGGGGAGTAATCAAGGGGGTCCGTGACATAAAAGCAGGAGGTCTTTTTGGCCCAAATTCCGCCCACTTTTTAAATTTTGGCCCTTTTGGAAAAACCCACCCCCCGAATATCGGATTTTCGTCCCAAAAGTCTTGTTGGGGGCCTCCAAGACCACACGTAGAGAATGGGCGGGCAAAGGGGGACCCCCCGCCTGGTTTCCATTTTGTATCCCCAAAGGGGCGGACCCCTGGGGCCCTTAACTCTTTTTGGGGGATTTGGGGGTTTTGATAGAAGACATAATTCGTTTTTATCAAAAAGGGCCCCCCCTCCAATAACTAAACCCAAAGAACCGCTTGCAAGAAGACCAAACAAACCCCTATCAAAAGCCTTTTCGGCATCCAGGGGAAGCAAAAACAGGGCAACCCCCTTTTTCTCACTTTAAGGAAAATCGAAAAAGTTTTCAGGGGGTTAAAACCCCGGCTTTCCGGGAAGGGGCAAAAACCCACCTGGCTAAAAATTAACAACTCCCCCCCAAAAAACGAATTCAAACCCTGTTGGGTAAATAAATTTCCAAAGAGTTTTTTAAAACTGTGGGTTTAGGAGAGGATCGGGGGGATAACTAGAAAAAAGCAAGGGGTCCTTCCCCTCCTTCCCGGTTACCGTGATAAAGCTTGAAACGATTGGGGGGGGAAGGGGAAAGCTGGGGGGAAACCCAGTTGAATTTTAGCACAACAACGGGTTCACCAAACTCCGGGCCCCATAATTTTTTAAAATTGGAACCTTTTAGCCCCTCTGGGGCCCGGGGTTTTTAAAACCTTTGGGGGGAGAGCCTTTAAAAACCCCTTTTCCCAATTTTTTTCAAGAGTTGGGAAAAAGGGGGCCCTCTAAATTTCCGAGATTTCTCTGTCAAACTTAAAGGGGGGGCTGTACGGGAAGGGAAAACCAAACCAGGCCCTAAGGATTTTTAGGAAGAAGGGGCTTTTTAGAAATTAAGAGCTCTGTGTTTTTAGGTCCAAAAATATCTAGGGTTTTTCCCCGGGAAGGTGAAACCCCTTTTCCTAAACCATTTTTAATTGATGGGAAAAATAGAGTGAGGCCCTCTTTATCGGCCGGCCCAAAGCCCCCAGGCCAGCATTTTAACTGGTTTGTTTCTCCCCTTCGTAGAATGACTAGCACAGATCTTTGATACCTCTTAGGGGTTTTTTGGTCCACAATCGGCGAAGAACAAATGCGCAATTGGGGCATTCCCCATATACCTTAGGGCAGTACATTCTTTTTATTTAGAACCCCCCAATAGGGGGCCCCGTCCCGTCAAGCATAACTGCAGCTTTGTCTCCCGGGCCCCCCCGCTTTAAAAAACCCAGCCCCCCATGCTTTTTAACACGCCCCGAATGACAATTTCAGCGCTTTTCCCCCTTTAAATTGTGGGGCCCTTTTAAACTGTCGGGGTGATTTTTCCCCCCAAACCGCTGGGCAGAAAACTTTAAGTCCCCGAGGCACAAAGCCCCGTTAAGGAAACTCATTCAATTTCCAAAAAAAAGGCCCCAAAGACTTGGTTAGGGATTCGCCAAAAACCCAAATGGAACCCGGTTGGGGGATGAAACAGACAAAAAAAAATCTATCAAAAGAGGCTGTCTTCCCCGTTTGGAAAGTAAGAAGGTGCAGCAGGGCATAGTCAATTTGGCTTTTAAAACCCCTTTGGGGGGAGGGAAAAAAACGGTAGTCCCTTCGTATTATGGTGCTTTAGGCGCCATAAAAAAACCCTTCCAAAAATTTTCATGTCGTCCCAAAAACTTTTTGATTTTATTTATTTTATTTTAAGGTTTTTGGGGCAGATGACCGGGCCCGTGGGCTGTCCCGGGGGGGGTGAAGGGCGACATTAAAGTCGCCACACAGGACCGGGGGGGCCTTTGCAAAGGGGGTTAGGGCTCAACCCTTTTCCTCGCAAGGAACTCAAATTTACCGTGGTTTGGGGGGGTAAATATTAGCTATGGTGAATTTTTGGCCCTGAAGTTTGCCTTTTACAAAAAAAATATCCGGGGTTTTTTTCCCCCTCCTCCTTTTAAACCCCCAAAAATTTGGGGGCATGACTTGAAAATTAAAAAACCGCTACACCCCATTTATTTCCCCCCAGTAGCCCCAAATGGGGGCACCAGGAGGGTTTTGTTTCCGGGAAACTTCCCAATTGGGCATGTTAGTTTTTTTAGAATTTGGGGCTCCAAAAACACAGTATTTTGCCCCCCACCTTGTTTCAACTGGTAAAAAGAATTTGGGCCCCCTTTTTCTCAGGGGTGTTAAGCCCCTTCACAATTTTTGGAGGGAAAACCTTTAAATTTTTTCAAAGGGCACCAAGGTAACGTCAAAAATTTAAAAGAAGAGGCACGGCACCCCCCCGTTTCTTGGGTTTTTAGGAACGACCGATCAGCGAAACATATATTTAAACCAAAAAGTTTGAGGGAAAAAAAGGTAACAGGAGATCTAAGAAATTTTTTCCAAAGGCAAAACCCACTAACCCAAACGCAGGGGATAACCCTGCCAAACCGGGGGAAACCCGCAACCGATAAGGGCCCGGGCCATTTCCAAAGTTGGGGGCCTAGGTTTTCCGATTTTGGGGAAAAAGGAAAGGCCCCCAGGGAAAGTTTAATGGGCCCCAAAGGGGGTCCGCAAGGAATCCAAAAGGCCGTCAGCCAAAAACATCCAAAGGGGAAAAATATAACAAAAAATTGAAAATGGGAAAAAAATAAAAGGGCAAACTCTAATTAGGGGGCCAACATCTCCTATGTTTAAAGGAAAAGGGGCGTGGAGCAGAGAGGGGGGGGAAGGGGGGAAAAGGGAAAAGGAGAAAAATTTTAAAGAGAAAGGGAGAGGGAGAAAAGAAAAGGGGAAAGGAAGAAAAGAAAAGAAAAAAAATAAAAAAAAAAAAAATAAAAAAAGGGGAAAGGGGGGGGGGGTGGAAGCCCCAGGAAAGTAGTTATATAAAAAACCACAGATACCCGGGAAAAACCGGGGAAAACCCTCACCAAAAAAAAATCTCGAGTCTCAGGTCTCACGGCATCAACAAAAAGGACCACCAAGGGAAAAATCAAGGGGCCGCCCTCAAACGCAAACCCTTTTGAAAACTCGGTTTCATGGCACAGAGACCTGGGGAAAACTGGGGTCTTTTAATTTTCTAGAACCGCTGCATCCACCCCTCCTTTTTTGAGGGAAACTTGAGGCCCTCCGTGGGAGGGGCCCCCAAAAGGTTTGCCTGGAAAGTCTCATAGGGGGAAAAGCCCCTCCCATGAACTGGCGAAAAAAGACTTTGGGGACGAAGAGAGAGTTTCCTTCTGGAAGAGGTATTTTTTTGGGGGGTCAAACGCCGTTAGGAAGGCCGGGAAAATCCCCAAAACCGGGGGGAAAGGATGGACAGAAATAAACATTTACCATGTCCAAATTGGAGGGCAAACGGAAATCCCCATCTATAAAGGGGAAAGTTTGTGGGGTTGCAAAACTTTATTTGCAAGGTTTGAGGGGCCCGGAAAAAAAACCCCCAGCCCTTTGGTTTCGTCCCGGAGAGAAGGGGAAGAGAAAATTTTTGCGCCCGTCAACACAAGCTCGGGACCATTTTCCTTTTTTTAAAGAAACGCCTCTTTTAAAAACCCAATAGTGGTTTTAATTTTCGAAAATCACATCGCGCGATTTGTTTTCCCCTCAAGGCGGGAGGTCTCAAGGCTCTTGGTTCCCTTTTGTCAATTTCCCAATGCTTCTTTCCATCCCGTTGCCCAGTACAGAAATTTAAAAAAGTGTAGTGAGGGGCCCGGGGGGAAAAGGGCTTGGGATTTTCCCCCCGAATTTAAACAGTCCCCGTACCCGGATGTTTGCCGGGCCCGTTTTTTTTTTTCTAAAATCCCTTTCCCCGGGGATCTATCAAGTTTTGATGAAAGACATCTCCCGGGGTTTCCCAAACGAGCCCCTCAATCGCTAAAGGAAAACTTGCACCCGAGCTTTGAAATTTTTGTACTCCTTTTTCTTAGTTTTAAGCCCGGGTTACATCTACTTTGACCAGGGTGGAGGGGCCCCCCCTCGCCCGGGGTCCACAAAACTCCTGCCCAAAGGCCCCTTTAATTTACTTTTTAACTGGTATGAGCGCAAGCAATGCTCCCTTGCTCCGGGTTTTCCCTTTAAAGCGTGCAAACGCCCCCGCCGTCCCAAATGGGAGCCGGGAGACAAACCAAAGGGGGGGCCCGTCGAAGAGGGGGCCCCCAAAAACTCAGCTACTGTTGCCGGTGAGGTAGACATGCCTCCTGCAGGATGTGAGGGCTGCTCATACAGGCCTAGGGTTAGTGGGTCTGGTGAATGTCGCAGGATAGGGCTTGATCCAAGGGCCCCCCAGGGGTTTTAAGGGCCGATGAGGTTTTTTGGAAAGGGGGAGAGTGTGTACCCCCCACATCCGACCCAAAAATCCTGCCGCCTTTTTCGGCCCCCACATGCCCGGGGGCCCGGGCCAAAGATTCTTGGGAAAATTTCTTTCATCCCCCCGGAAAAGGGTGGCAGGCAGCATTCCCCCCCCCCAACCCCCCCCGCCTCCGCGGTCAGGGGGGGTGGTGTTTACCACTGGGGGTCCTCTGGGGAAGACCCCCCGGCATCTCGGGGTCCCCCTTCACGGTAAAACCCCTGTGTTTTCCGGGTGGGGAAAACGGGTCCGCGTTTAGCCCCCTCCCTCCGGGGACCCCGGTCTCCCTTTCCTCCCGTTGGGGGCCCAGTCCGTGGGGCCCCGCGCACGTTTTTTCCCCGGGGGTTTTTTCCCCCCATTCCCCCTTCCGCGATCCCCTTTTCCGGGGTTTCTAATTAAACCCCAGTGCCCCCCCGGTTTCCGGGGGTTTCCTTTCCCCCGGGGCCCCCTTTAGGGATTTTCTTGCGGCCTGAGTGCTCCCGCACGGTTGCCGGCCTCGGGGCGGGAAAACCCCCCGGGCCTTTTTTGGGCGCCGCAGCGAGCAAAGAGGGCCCCGGGCTCCAGCGAGTGTCCCGTCACTCCCTCCTGCAGGTCCGCGAGCGGGGTGAAGAAGTTCGATATGGGGACACCTTCTTCCAGGTGAGCCCCAGCAGGTTTAGACCTCCTCTTAGCGCGTCTGGTGCTCATTTTGTGCTGCGTTTGCCCCTCTAATCTGCTAGCCCAGGACGGAGCTCAGTCACACGCGTCTGTCCTCCAGCTTGGCAAGCCACGCCCCCTCTATGCCCTTTTTAATACACCCCATAATCCTATTTGCCTTGGAAAAGCTGCTGCCTGACACTGGCTGCTACAGTTCAGTTTACTGTCCACTAGGATTCCCAAGTCCTTCTCCATGTCACTTTTACCCAGCATTTTTCCATTTAACATGTAATCATGGAATTAATTTTTGCTAACCGTGTGCATAACCTTGCATTTACCTGTGTTTTGGCTATGTTTTTTTTTTTTTTTTTAATTTTCGATATCACTTTCAATATTTTTTAATAATTCTTAAATATTGCAGTTTTCACTTTGGTCACTAGGCCTCATAATTGTCTGATGCTTCCTGTTCTGTAGAGAGAGATTCTCAGTAGTCTGCTCATTATTAGCACAAGCAGGGTCAAACTGAAAGGAGACACCAATGTGTATAGATAACACAGGATCCTCCAGTCACAATAGGACATGTCACATCTCTCCCTCTCCACCTCCCTGCACAGTGACTTCTTCCCAGGTCACAGAACATGACTAGAAAGCTCTCCTATAGAAGTCAATGGGACTGAGTCAGTCTTAAGGCTCCTATGTTCATGAAGCTGCTGTAAAG
The DNA here is from genome assembly GCA_025379985.1 of Phyllomedusa bahiana. Classification (NCBI taxonomy): domain Eukaryota; kingdom Metazoa; phylum Chordata; class Amphibia; order Anura; family Hylidae; genus Phyllomedusa; species Phyllomedusa bahiana. The sequence continues at coordinate 2,370 of JAODAL010003945.1, read as the reverse complement.
CATCTCTCTAAATGCTGTTAAAGCAGTGCAGGCAAGAAACCTTTCCCCACAATCCTATATAGATGACCGAATTGGGAAATCTACAATCAGAAAATAAAAACAGCGATGAAGAAAAGAATACGGATCAGGGTCTTGATTTAATAAGTAAAAAAAAAAATTAGCGACAGATTCCCTTTAACTTGGAGACATAATAATAATGTAGCTCCCTCAGTTATTGGCTATAATTATTATGATTTTTATCCATAAAATAACAGTATATCCCCCCCAATTCTAAACAAGTATAACTGCAGAAAGTATGTAATAAACTTTTAAACCAAATGCAAAACAAATATTTTCAGCGACTTCCAAAGGAAGTTAATGACCAAGGAAAACAGTGTGCAAAAAAGAAAATTAAAATAAAAGCCAGAACAAGACCCAAGATCATCTCAGCGATTTCCAGACGTTGCCATCTCTTTAGGTTTGCGCAGAGATTATTGTCATGATCTGCAATCTAAACATGCCCCTAACATCAACCAGGTGCAGGGGCAAACATTGTTTCAGGTCAGACGGGAACAATGAATCCGGTCCCTAAAGGATCTTTTCCCTGTACTCGGGTTTCTTTTACGTTCAGGTCTTTCACTTTGAGGAAACCCCTGGATGTTCTTACTAACAAAACCAGACTGGCAGTAGCTGCCCCTTTTCCTATTGCTGAAACAGCAGGGCGTGTTGGTTTAAGCAACATCCGCACTATCTCAGTATCAGTCTGTCTGTTTTCCTGCAGAAGAGGATAGAGACTTACTGCCTAGATGGTATGTTATTCAGGGATGTGCGTCTAGCTCTTTTATTTGAAATGCGTTCCCAAGTTCCCAAATTAAGTGAACATATAAATCCTCTGTCTTTTCTTTTCTCAAAACTTTTAGGGGGACATACAGTATGTGAAAACTGTGGAGGTCTAAGACTTTCTTTGTTGCCCATAGCAACTATTCAGAGCGTCCCTTTCATTTTTTCATAGCACTAAGGGCACTCTGATTGGTTGTTATGGGCAGCAAAGAGAGTCTTAGACCAAGACAGTTTTCATACATGTGGCCCTTAAAGGGAACCTGTCAGCTACTTAGCCCCCCAAACGTGGGCACATAATAGTTCGGGCTATCCAACCCAACCGGTGTTTCGAAAAGTAATTGACATGTCACTTATCTCACCGGCGTAAAATACGTTGTATTTACAGCGGGTAAGGGGGCGTAATCAAAATTTTCTCTATGGACGAGGTTTAAGGAATTTCGGCCCGTTTGAGTGAAAATACACGAAAAATGCGCTTGAAATTAGCCACCCCGAAATCCCCAAAAGGAAAACAAAAAGACTAGGTATTGAAATTAAATTATGCCCATCTTCCACTCTTGATTTATCGTCAGGAAAATATTGGGAAACTCTCTACAAATAAGACAGTCGGCCTGATGTGTGTGGGTAACATTAGAGCTGAAACAGATATCTATTGTAGCATTTGCATCAGATGTCCAAAAAAATCCCTTTCTTAAAGGGGATTACCCTTTCATCAGTTCGGTTTTCCCCTTGACTTTCAGTTTCTCAGTTTTCCCAAAAACCAGGGGGGTTTCTTCCCCTCCCAGATAGGGTGTTTCTTAAATGAGGGGGATAAGAGTTTTGTAGGGAAACGTTTCCCCAAAATTGCCCCACTATTTTTGGGGTTTCCCTTTTCACTCCACTTTCCTCGTCCAATATTTTGTGGGCCTTTTTTTTTGGAACAAATTCATCTTGGGAAAGGGAAAAAGGACAGATATTGGTTAATTTGGTACCGTAAGTAATAAAAGATATATGAAATTTTAAAAATAATATATTGGAGTGAAAAATTTTTGTAATAATTATGTACATTTTTTGTGGATTTACAAAAATACTGTTTTTTGGCATTTGTTTTTTTTTGTTTTTTTAGGGAATAAAAAAGGGGGGCATAAACCCATTTAAGGTTAAAATTTTAAAGTTATTTTTGTTTCTTTCGGTGATTTTAATTAAAATGACCCAAAAAATTGGGGGGAAAACCCCTTTTTAAATGTGTTCCTCAAAATATGACAAAGGAACAAAACAGAATCAAGTGGTACATATTTTACATCATTAAGAAAGCAAACAAGAAGTAACCATATTCTGAAGGCCCCTACTATAGGAAATTACATTAAAAGACCAAAAATTCTAAACATCAAGCTTTTAGTTATTAAAAAAATTTTTTTTATTTCGAAAGCGTTGTGTGCCCCAAGACACACCACTTCCCGACGGGGATGGGCTTTTACAGAAAAAAAAAGAATCCACAATGGAATGAATTAGAAGAACGATTACTGTGTGGGTCCCTATTAGATTGAAAAACCCCTCCCCTATTGGAAACAATAT